>BMAO01035858.1:0-77640 GCA_019973975.1 Trichonephila clavata | reverse complement strand
CTTTTCTATTTTCTCTTTCAACTACTGCGATCTTTTCTTCCATTTTGACGTCTATTCTCTCTTCTACGCTGTTTATTTTCTCTTCAACTTATCTATTTTCTTTTCTAGAGTATCTCTGAGCTCTTCTTGACCTTTTCTGGTTCTCTTCTTGGCTCTTCTGCAATTTTCCAGACTTTTCTGCATTTCTTGTTGGCCTTTCTCCATTCTCTCTCTTTCTCTTCTTGACTTTTCTGCATTTCTTGTTGCCTTTCTCCATTCTCTCTCTTGTCTCTTCTTGGCCACTTTTCAAGGCATTTATGCCTTCCAACAGAGCCTTCAGTTGCTCATCCATCGCTCTTTTATTGGCATAAAATCCCGACTTCTGACACCAAATTGTTACGCAGATCGGGGCTCGAGGATTTTATGCAAAAGCAGTCGTAAGCAACAAGACAGTTATTTGCGAGCGATGCGTATTTATTAGCGTAAATCAATCCTTAAAAATACAGGATTCAAAGCAAAGTCACTGAATAAATAACAGAAGGATTTCACACCTTCAACAGCACTCAGACACAATAAGCAGTGTCTAAATACACGTATGTAAATGATTATTCACAAGCAAGCCGAGATTATCAAATTCAAGGCAAGTCTTCTAATCGCTAATCAAAACAGTGTCACTACTCGCTGGTTAAAATCAGACTGACGTTGCGGCGAGTATCTCTCTATTTATAGCAGAGGCCGAAATTTCTCGAAAGATGCGCTCGCGCCACAGATCATGAAATTAGTGGATTTTTCTACTAATTTCTAGAAGAATCCAGAGGGTCGCGAACTCCAACATGGTCGCAAAAAGGATGCCAACTTGGCTCTATCGCCAATATTTCGCCAATTCCATTGAATTGCCATTATAACGTAAGGGACGGCTTGCTTGTGAATTTACAATCTTAACATGAAATAAATATAGAGTAATATAAAGGCATTGCACATCCAAATTCAAATTATTTACATTATTTTATACAAAATTCGTAACAATATTAAGTTAAGTGTTAAAGAATATTTTATTGTATTTACTTTTATGAAAAATCGGATTATAAAAATAATATATTTAGTTTAATAAAATATCTTTTGGTTTATATACATATATAAATTGCGTAAAAATAAATTCACGTAAGTGAATAACGATTTTAACTGAAAAGTCCACTGAACTAAAAGAAAACTAGCTTATTTTAATATCAATGGAATTATTTTGTATATGTACCCATAGTTATACTTAAGAGTATATGAATCATAAAATTTTAACTTTGAATGAAATCCAATAATATTGTTGACGCAACCTTTTTTTTCTTAAGAGAGCTTCCACTTTCGGAACTAGACATTGCACAATCTTCATAACTGTTCTCAGTATTAAAAAAAAAATTTGCTTCATTTGTCTTGTTTATTGTAAATTTTGATTTTTTTTTTTTCTTCTGAATTTTTCATCATGAATTATTTTTCTGAATCAACAAGTTAAGTCAATATAACAAATGTGTTTTTAGATGGGTTTTTCTCTCTCTCTCTCTTTATACAAAAGAAGTTTAATAATATTATTTTGTAATATATGGTATATTTTTAAAGTAATTGCATTATTGCTGATAGAAATATCGAAAAGGCATTTCTTAAAAATTCTTTCAGAATTATCAACCTTGTGTGGGTTCTTTTACTGATCGGTGTGTTCGAATGGATAAAAAATAATAACAGTCGGTATTTCGTCCCATTGATTTATTTTTCTCTTCTACGGGACTCATCACAAAACGAATAAATTACGAAGATGTTAACAGATTGCAAAATCCATCGTCCAGCAGTCTTTCTTCCTCCAACCACGTTTTCTTGTCCCCCGCTTTCTCGTTTCCGCTGTTTTCTTTCTGCCCCGTCCGTCCGTCTGGTCTGGTCTCGTCTCCCTGTTGTCTAACTAACTAAATTTAATGACTTATCGGGTTTACAGCGCGAAGCGCTTTTACCCAGTTTAAGGAAATAGAAAATCCATGTAAGAAGTAGTAAATCAAGAACCCCCGGCGTGGGGGCGAGAATTGACACCCAAGTGTCCGCACTAGGCAGACGAACCAGGGAAAAATCTGGAGGAAGCGCAAGAAGGAAAACGATCGCCAAACAACAAAAAATAGGAGACAATCAACATGAGCGGGCGGGCAGTGAGTTCACTACAGAGTCAGTTCAGACGCAGAAGAGCAGTTGTGTTGTAATGTAAAAATTAAATAATTGGTGAAATATGTAGAAATTAAATGCTAAAAGTAAATAGAGACTACAAAAAAGACCTGAGAGTGTATTAATTTTAAGATTTAAATTTTAGATTGCAGTATGGACAGCATTTGTCCCCACTGCGTCATCATTTGTGCCATTTGAGACAACAAAATTGCTGTGTCGATTGAATCATATTGTGTGTTCTTTTTAACTGCACCTGAGTACAGTTGTTGTGGTGGTGTGGGTGTTCTGGGCGCGTGCGCCGGAATTCACCTGTCGGACTTGTGGAACATGTTGTTTCTTTTTGTTGTTCGTGTTGTTATTGGGGCATCCTGAATAATTTGCAGGGTGAGGACCACTGCAATTTGCACATTTAGCTGGGGTTTTAGTGATTTTTTGCATTCAGAGGTGAGATGACCCCCTGAACATTTAAGACATCTAGGTGCTCTATACAAAACCTAGAGTGGTGAAAAAACTCCTGGCATCTATAGCACTGAGGAGGCATTTTAGATTGGTTTTTAGGCTCAGGCTTAACCCTAAAGAACCTATATGAGTGATATTGAAAATGCCTGTGTTAACAGGGCACTTAGGGAGGTTACCAGAAAAAGTGCATGTTGGTTTGGTTTTCTTGTTTTTCAACAAGTGACGTGGCTGGGATCAAACCCTAAGCACGGAGTTCCTGAATGAGTTCATTATGATCAAAATCAGTGGGTAACCCTCTGATCACGCATTTAAGTTGTTTGTTGTGGTCCATCTCAAAAGTGTGCGACCTCAACATATGTTCCGCTCCCTGTTGTCGGGTCTCTCCCTCTCTATATATACCGGACCCGCTGCCAGATCCCTCATACAGGGTCTCACCTGTTACCAGGTTCCCCTATGTAGGCTCGATCCATTGCCAGGTGTGGGTATCAGATCCTTACAAGAATATTTAAAATTTGGGAATTAGGTCAATAATAGGTGAGTTACTTAAATGTTTCCTTCTTTTTCTCAATCAAAAAATAAATTTAGCACCATTATTTAATTATTATAAATTTATTTTCAAATGAGACTACATGTGTTAAGATTTTAATGTTATTAAAAATATTTCGAAATGACATTCTTTGCAGAAGCTGAATGAGTGAGTGAGTGAATCTTAACGTCCCACTGTTCAGCTACACGAGGCTATTAGGAACGGTCCGCGTAATTTGCAGAAGCTGAAAGACGGAATTTTGTTCGAATGAGAAATATAATGTATTTCATATTATTATTTTAAATATTGTTGTCTTTTTGAGTATTTTTATAAGTGTTAATTTTGGTATTTATTATGATTATAAATTTCTAGTGTTATATTAATAAGAAAAAAGGAAAGTGTATTTTTCTGTAGAGCAGTATAAATAGAACATTATATTTTTTATAGATTTAAATTTATATAAATCCCTTCTATCTTCTGTGCGTGCTATGTACAGATGTATATGTGGGAGATAATTAAAAAATTCAGACTTAATAATTTTAATTTGAAAAATCTTACGTTTGAATAAATCAAGGTAACGTGATATTGGTTAATTTAAATGTTAAGTTTAATTACACACGCCACAGCTATAATTTACAGATTTACATTGAAATTAACTTAGTAATTAGATTATTAGAGTCCAAGTTCTGTTATTTTGTGAGGGAGGAGTTTCTGGCGTTCGTCTTCCGTGAAATTTCAGACCATCTCTTTCTCTCCCCTGCCCTCTCTAGCTTCGGGATGACAGCGTTCCCGATCTTTAGCTTCGAATTACATCCGGTTGATGGCAATATTTTTAAGGGTGCGGGTGTAAATTTCACGTAGGGTGACCATACCCACAAAGAAGCCGAATCACAGCTGTGTGCGGGAACGTCACAATGCATTAAACATAAATTAAAAGAAGAGTGTTTCAACGAAAGTAAAATAGGACTTTTTTTTCTCTGTTTTAAATTTACGATAAGATTTTGGAAAATCTCAAATATATCGAATTTTAATTCAAATGAGTCAATTTTTGATGAATTAAAAAAATTTTGTATGAAAGCAAAGCCAATTTATCAATTATTTTATACTTTCCCAATTTAATTGATATATATGTTGTTGAAAATTTTAGAATGTCCGAGGAAGGGCGTAAAGAAACTAACAGTGCCCATTATAAAAGAATAAGACTCGAAAAAACAAGCCCATTTTAAAAACAGGCTGAAAGTTTACTGAATTACTTACAAGACACTAGAAAAAAAGGAAAGCAGTATAGAATCAGATTAAGACTTTCATGATTAGGATGTTGCAGATCAAATAAACAGAATAGATAGTGCACTGCTGTTGTAGGGTGAGTGAGTGAATATTAACGTCACACTGTTCAGCTACACGAGGGCTTTTAGAGACGGACCTCGTCATTTTGAACCATGGTCAAGGGACGAGGACGACACCTGAGGTGGCACCTCCTCTCTTAACTATCACACACCAAAGGGAGGACCTTTGAGTTCTCGACAGATTTAACTTGCATCGCTCCTCTACACAGCGAGTTTTTAGTGATACTGGGCTCGAACTCGTGACATGCCAGCCACGATCCGATACCTTGACCACTAGGCTACCGCGGTTACACTGCTGTTGTAGGAACTCCTCCAAAAAAATCCTAAAATCACAATACTCTAACAATGATATTTAGTTCAGATCTAGGAACCTGGCCAGCTATTCAATCAGACGCTGATAGATGTTTTTTTAGTAAAAGAAGGACCCTCTATAAGCCATTGACAAAGTATAATTTTTCTTATGACGACGCCGGTTGAACATTTAGCTCATATTGTTATACTAAAATTTTCCAAAACGGTGAAAAGGTTATGCTTAAATCGTTAATCCATTACAAAAAAACTGTGCATATTGTTTTTGCAGCAAACTTTTTGTCCGTGTCATTAGTTCTCTTTCCATGGAATATTTTAAAAGTTGGAAACATCACGTAGATATTTTAAAAGAACACGAAACATCAAAAAACTATAATCAAAGCCAGAAGTCTTAGATTGAATTCAGTCAGCGATTACAATGCTCTAAAACAATTGACAGTGACTCGAAAAGACTTACTATTGCGATTATTGGTGTGATTTGCATCTACGTATTGTAGCAACGTTAAAGGTACTGGCTCAAAATTGCTTAGCCCTTCGAGCTAAGTGTGACAAATTAAATTTGTCACACTTACATATTGCAAATTTGAACAAATTTAATTCCAATATATAATGGTAATGCTTTACAAATAATTCAATTACTTGCTAAATTTGATTCAGTAATAGAGGAGCATCCTCGAAGAGTGCTAAAAAGGGAAGTAGGGGACACTATCTAGGGAAAAATACTCAGAACGAAATAATTTCTCTTCTACATGAGAATTTTAAACTACATATTGTTCATAAAAATGAACAAGCCAAATGTTATTAGATAATTTTATATTGCGCCTCTGGTTTTAGTAAGATCGAACAAATGACATTTCTGGTAAGATATGTATGTAGTGAGAAATCTTATCTTAATGAAGTTACCGTTAAAATAAAAGAATTTTTTTAGGTTTCCTTCCAGTTAAGAGATTGATTGGAAAAGAACTTTCAGATTTAACAGCTGAGAAACTTCAGAAATTGGGGCTAAATTTGCTAGATATGCGGAGGACAGGCCTAGGATAACGGAGCCAATATAAATCAGGGGTTCAATCCACAATCTTCTTGTCATGTAGTAGCCACTCTTTAAATTTGATCGTTAATGACATGGCAAAAGCATCCTTAGAAGCCTGCACTATCTCGACAAAGTTAAAGGTATGCGGCATCGGCTTTTTTTCTGCAACTTGACCAGTATATATATAAGGAAAAATACAAAAAACCATTCTTATTTCAATATGTTCATTCAATTTTGATTTTACATACACTAATATTGGTGGTAACACGATCAAGATAAGTGTAAGTAGTTATTAAGTTTTAGTAAAAGGTGCTGCCGTTGATTTTTGTTTAAATCAGAACTGTGATAAGTACAAAACTGTTATTTTATTCTTTTGATCCTTTGATATAATGTTCACTAACTCCTGTCCCCGGTTTCTGTTTCACATTTTAGAGGATAATGCCTTCTATAAAAGCTCTTTATTAATTTTATGAATGAATGAAATGTTTCACAGGGTGTTTCCTAAAAGAGTAGAAAAAATTTGGGCATATTGTTAAGCTAATTTAAAAAAGAAAACTCACATATAAGCATATGTCCCGATGATTTGTTTCGGAAATAAGTACAAAATGTTTAAAAATTGAAACTTTAAATTAAATTTTTTTAAATAGGATTTTCTTACAAAATTAGGTAACTATAAACAGGTTTTTTTTTTTTTTTTTTGAGATTTTTATTTTTACGAAGACCTTGAAGAGTGCTACAAATAATTTATTTTATGTAATTTGTTAACAGGAATGGGTATTTTTTAATGAATAATCCATATTCTTACACTCAATAATTAAAAGTCTTGAAACATTTATATTTTTATGTTCAACTTTAATTTGGCATGATTTATTATCAAGAATTGATGTATTGAGTAAAATGCTTCAAAATCCTAAATTAAACATCGCGGAATGCATACAAGGCTTAGATAATCTTAAAAAATATTTAATTTTCCAAAGATCTGACGATAATTTAAAAATATTTGTTGATTCAGCAGCAACACTTGCTACAGATTTAGGTATTTATCCCAAATTTCCCATCTCAAAGCTAAAGAAAAGTTGCGTTTATTTGATTACGAGGCCTGTAATGAGCCAGTTTTAAATCCCTTACAGCAATTCAAGACTAATTTCTATTTTGCAATTCTTGTGATCACACGATCTCTTCAGTAAATGAAAGATTTGCCTTTTTATCTGAGTGTAATTCAATATTTTGCTTCCTGTATGAGTTTCACAACATTTCTAATGATGATCTCATGAAAGCCTGTATGGATTTAGATATTAAGTTACAAGTACAGGAAGAAGAAAGTATTGTGAAATATAGATGTCATACAGCTCTATCATGAAATAACTTCATTCAAAGATATTTTTCCTGGTAAAAAACAGCCAACTGAGATATTAGAAATTATAGTGAAAAATGATCTTTGTTTTCCAAATTTTGCTCAAGCAATAAGAATTTTTTTAACCTTACCTGTTTCTGTAGCTTCAGGTGAAAGAAGTTTAAGTAAATTAAAATCATTAAAAATTACTTGAGAAATAGTATGCTACGAGAAAGGCTTTCAGATTTGGCCATAATCTCAATTGAATCAGAAATCGCTGCAAAAATTGATTTAACCGAAACTATTAACAAATTTGCTTCTCAGAAAGCCAGAAAAGTTATTTTATGGTTACAGTAAAATCCGACGTATAATGCGCCCATATACTTTCTAGCTGCAATTGTTAGTTTTTAGGTATATTCACCGCGTATAACACGCACACCTTTTTTGCGAAGAAACCTGAACCGCACGTGAGAAATGCTCTTATATGTTTTAAAGTCCTTTATTCGAGGTATTATTCCAAGCTTTAGTAAAAAATGGTGTACTTTTAGAATTGCAACCCTTTAAGTTCATAAGGAATGTTATTTCTTTCACAGAAACAGTATTTCGATAGATGTAAAAGTTTGATTTTTTTCTATGCTCATCTTTTTGTATTTTTAAAGCTCTCATTTTTATACCCAGCGTATAACGCGCACCCGTACATTTCCATCTTATTTTTTGAGTTAAAAGTGTGCGTTATACACTGGATTTTACGGTATAATTTATTGCTTAGTCTTTGTAGAAGGACTGACACACGAGATTTATGCTTTAGCATTTATTTTTATTAGATCGTATTTTCTGAGTAAATTCTGTCGTTTTGCAATTATAATTATAAAATATATGTTTTTATTTCAAAGGTAATGTTTTTGTTAGTTTATTATTTTGATAAAGTATATTATGTCGCTATTATAACTCATTACCTGGCCAAAAAATAAAGTTTTGCACTTCTTTATTTGAGTTTTTATTAATTTTTTATTCTTATACAAGTAGATGAGTTTTTAATGTCAACATTAAGTATTAGTCAAAATATGAAAATTTCTCTAGGGAGGCGGCACATTAGGTGTTTGCACGAGGGCGGCCGATACCCTAGGATCGGCCCTGCATGAACGTGGGAATTTTGAATAGGATAGGAAACTCCCTTCATATCTCCATAAGGCAAGGGATATTTTTTAATTATTCTGTTACGTTTGATGACTGTCGGCGCAACGGAAGCTCAGGAAACTGTTGATTGGTCAGAGCCAATGACTAAAGCAGAAATTGCTCTAATGAAAAATAACAAAACATTTTCCAATGTTTTTCATATGTTTTACATGTGGAAGTTGTGAAAACATAACCTCATGCAGCGGGATGTAAATGACGCAGTACTTTATTCTTAGCATAAAACCGACAAAAGAATTCTTTCGAGTCAGGAATCAAAAAAATTGTCAGACATCTATTAGTCAATACTTAAAATTTCTAATTAACAGTTGCGTAATGAGTCACTAATAGTATTTCTAACTGTTCAATAACAAGCGTGTAATTTTTAACAATGGATGGTTTCTTGTGTTGTTTCTTATAGAATTTCCAAAAAGTAAGAGCAAAAAAATTGTATTTTGTTTGGACAATAATAACGAATGTCCCTGACGTTTGGGTATAACGAATAACCCCGATTTAACGAACAAAATCTTCGGTCCCGATGAATTCGTTAAATAGAGGTCCAACTGTAATGTATTCGATTAGAAAAAAAAATAATATATTTCTAGAAGTAAAACCCTTTAAGTCAAAAAAGGCATGTCATTTCTTTTAAAGAAATAGTATTTCTATATATGTAGAATTTATTTTTTATGCTAGCCTCTTTTAATCTATAATTTTTACACCAACGGGAGGACGTTTGAACTCTCGACAGATTTAATGTGCATCGCTCCCCTACACGGCGGGTCTTCAGTGGTACTGGGCTCGAACTCATGACACGCCAGCCACGAGTCCGTTACCATGACCACTAGGTTACTGCGGCCAACATACTTCGTCTGTAATTAAATTATTTAAAAAAAAATCAAGTATTAATTCTTATTACATTACACTCACTTCCAAAAAACTGTTTGATTGTACCCTTGACTGGAATAATCCGCAACAGCGTCGCGAGAAATACAGTACATTTTTTATGGGGTGCATCCTTCTTATTCAAGCATTAAACCGTTTGTAGCTCTATTATTCAACGAGCGATCCTCCCCCCCCCCACACACACACCTTTTTTTCCCCTTCGTGTTTGTGAATTCCAATGTGAACAAAAATCTGTGAGGAAATTGGTGAGGCTTCACCTGGAAATGCCATCAGTGGAATCCGTAGCAGAAAATAATTTCCGCTTCCCGTCCTCGAAGAATGATTCGCGTTTCCGCTGTTGGAGCCTCCGGCCAGCGACGCCGGAAGAACAAGAGAGATTCGGATATGTTAAGTGCTCTATTAAATTAACGAGTTTTCAAAAGCACAGGACTATACACTTGTTAGAAAAAGTCTGCGTTCACGTACTACTGCTTACATAAAAATTTAAAAACTGGAATTTGAAGAAAAAAATTTAATTATATTTTATTTAGTTCATTTTAAGTATTTTTTTAAACATTTATAAAACCCGTGCACCACGCAATGTATAACACGGGGGCATACAACACAGACAGAAGAAAGGATTACAACACAAACATCCATGCCTTCTCCGGGATTCGAACCCAGTCCCTACGGCACCACAGTCAGCTTCACTGACCACTATACCGGACGGGCGGCATTTTAAGTATTGAGAATAAACAAAAGTAAATTCGCGGTTTGCTTTCATAGCTTTTAAAATAAAGACGGAATTGTAGCGATACTAACAAAAATAAAGTAGAGAAAGTCTGCGTTCACTGTTTTAGTAGTAACTATAAAAATTAGTTAAAAAGGATAGAAAGTTATTTAATAGCTGGTTGGATATAACCCCCGTCTTTTGAGAACCTCCTGAAATCGTTCCGGCATTGAGTTATTAAGTCTAATGGTTTCTTCAACGCTTATTTTTTCCCATTCATCATTAAGTGCACTCTTCAGCAAATCTTTGTTAGATATATTGTGTTGACGAATCCTATATATGCTGCAGCAAATCCCATAGGTGTTCGTTCCATAGGATTAGGTGACTGCGGGGCCGTGTGTAGTTGATTTGGGACATTATAGAAGAGCCAAAGATTCACAATTTCAGCGGTATGCTTAGGATCGTTGTCCTGTTGGAAACGAAGCGACGATCCTAGTTCGAGTTTGGTGGCACTTTCCTTTAAATTATTTTTTAGGATATCAAGGTAATCATATTTGTTCGTAATTGATTTGATATACTCCCAACTTTCCCTGCCATGCACCCCTACACCACCGCCACCGTGCTTTACCGTTGATACTAAATGCTCTTTTTGAAGCGCTGCGCAAAGTTTTCTCCATAACCCATTTAAGACCTTTTATGCCGAAGTTGCAAAATTTGTTCTCAACGGTGAATATGCACAATCCTCCAGAGCTCCACAGGCTTATGCATATTCTCTTTTGCAAACGCTATGCGCTTAAGCCGTATCGCGGATTGCTTCTCAGTAATCCCTAAAGGGAAATAAATATGTGTGAACCTTTCCTAACCGATGGGGGATTCAGTCAGTCTGTAAACAGCTTTGCCGATAACGGAACCCCGATATCGGTGGGTGTGCCCACCCTCAAAATAGTAGTTTTTAATTTATATTTAATTGTTTGTGTGTCGTCATAATAAATATTCAAAACGAAAATTAAGGACTGATATTTGAAAACTAAATCGCAACCAAATCACAACAAGCCTGTTGGCCATTGAAATATAAGGCTTTCTGTGAGCCACTCAACTGCGGTTTGGCATTTTTCAAGATTTTTTTCCCCACTATTTGCACACTAAAGTTTTTTGTTAAACTCCTCGTGAATGTCTGTTACTATTTGAGTTGCAGTTAACGGCGAATTTTTTTTCCACTTAGGGATATACTTCGTTTTTCTCTGAGTTAAAATGGACAACCTGGACGAGGTTTGGATCTGCAAATTCCTGTAGATTTAAAGCTATTAATAACAGGCTGGATAGATGAACACTGCCGTCCAACGGATCTGACTATATCCAGACGACTTTTTCCATCTTCCCACATTTTCACGATGATTTTACGCTCACTGATACTAATTTTTTTTCCTTTTGTATTCCATGTGCCCTTGAATTGCTTCATAACGTAAAAATGTATGTTTGCGTCACAACTTTCTTAAGCTGTTTTATTTAAGAACTGAATGCAAAAACTCTGTTAACCTATAAGGCCTCTGTTGATAAAGATTCCAGGAATCAAGAATATTCAAATAGTGAGCGCACACTTTATCTGCCTACTGTTTGTTTGCTTTGCTATAAAACTCCCGATATCTCTCTCTCTCTCTCTCTTACTTAGTTTTAATTTTAAAAATATAAACGAACTGTTCATACTCAATATTTAAATAACAATAAACAAATTCGTGAAATTTTGTTGGAAAAAAATATTATATTTCTATTAAATTTTACCATTGCTGCATGATTTGTTATGGGTGAACGCAGACTTTTCCTAGCAAATGTATCTTTCTATAGACACAAACTAGCCGTTACCCGCCCGTTATACTGTATATTTCATGTTGTTGTACGAGAATATATAGATGAGAGTCGGGAGGAAGGGAATGCTATTTACATTTCTAAAAATAACTTTACTAGTATTTGATAAGAATCTCCACAACAAACATGGATTTATACTATAAAAGATTGTAATGAATTATCACTTGTCAGAAAGAATATATATTTATTCTCTCTCTCTCTCTCTCTCTCTCTGATGTTATAAAAAAGTTTATTTTTTTTTAAAAAAATGATAAATGAAGGGTGCTACGGAAAAGTCAGGTAATATAGAATAGGTGGTTTAAGCCAATGGAAAACTAATTAAGATTAGTTTCCAGTTATTTTTAACTAAAAAGCCAAAATCTGTTACATACGATCCAGCAGAATGGAACTGTTCATTGTGTGACGTTTGATTCAATAATGGTAGCGTGTTTGAAATATAATAATTTAGTTTAAGTCACAGCTATTATTTACATAATATACAATTTTGCACTATGAGATGACTTTAGAGTTCCAAAATAATTTTGTGAGGGAGGGATCTTGTTGGTGTCTGTTCACTCCAGTTTCCGTTGTTCACTCTCACGGGTCCTTTTTCGGTCCATCCGCGGTTGACGGTCTCGGAGCGTCCCCTTTCACACCTCACATCCGGTGGTGGCGAAATGCTTCACCTCGGGTCAAAGGTTGCAGGGACTAATTAAGACATGTCCGTCGCAGTGTATTAGAGACTGCAGGTGTCTTTGCACGTGTGGTCATCAATTCTTCTAAAAACTGATCCTACCGTGGGAAGCAAGTCCCAGATGTCTCAAAGAGGGGACGCACATACGTCACAGCTTTTCCTCCCTTCTTTCAGACTTTTCGAAAAGAAAAGTTCAGGGTCGATGATGGTAACCGAGGTGACTGACCTTTGGAGTTGTGGGACACACAGGAAAAATATTCCTTAGAATAAGTTCTGCCATATTTCTGAGTTGTAATTAAATCTAATAAACTTACAATTAAATTCGAAATGCTTACCACGAGTGAGTGTTCTTGCAAGGGAACTTACACAAATGCTAATCACGAAAGAATAATCATTACCAATATAAGAAGTATTCATATCATTAAAATTTTAAACACTCATACACAGTACTTATTAAAATCATAATAAAAAACATGTTGCTATAATATGCTTAAGGTACCATCTTACACATAAAACATTCTTCCCAATATTCTCATTAACGGGTAATACTAATGAATAATAAGACAGATCCATAATAAACCCAAGGTAGAACACATATTAAGCAATTCAATATTATTACATTCCATGTGTGGATCTTTTTAACATACATATTCATTCAAAATTAATTTCAGTATTAGTAAGAAACATTATTTACCGACAATTACTAATCATTAGTAAATACACATGATTGACTCCATTTATAAACTATTTACAATTAACAATATTCCACAACTAATAATCACGACAAACAAACATGACTATCAATTCCTAATCATCGATCGCTGATCTGCTGAGACTATCTGCATTTTTATGACTTTTACCCGATCGATGTACAATTCTAAAAATTATATGGTTGCAATGCCAAAGCCCATCGCATTAATCTAGGGTTAGAACTAACGTTTTTATTTAACCATACTAAAGGGTTGTGGTCGGTCATAACTAAAGATGAATTTCCATCTAAATAATAATGTAACCTTTTAATTGCGAACACAATACTAGCACATTCCGTCTCGGTCGTACAATAACGTTTCTCAACATCTGAAAATTTTTTACTCAGATAAAGGATTGGGTGCTCCTCTCCTTGGTCATTTAATTAAGTTAACACCACCCCCATGCCATAATCAGAGGCGTCTGTTTGAATGATAAACTCTCGTTCAAAATTTGGTGAGTACAAGACGGGCTTATCAGTTAGCTTCTTTTTTAAATCTCGGAATGCATTTTCACAGCCGGTTGTCCAATTAACCTTCCCGCGTCTTGCCTTTTCCTTTAGCGAATCTGTCAGAGGTGCATCTATTACGGAGAACCAATTTATATATCTACTGTAGTACCCCGCTAAACCAAGGAACGTTCGTATATGTGTTTTTGTACGAGGGGTAGGGAACTCAAGAACAGACTGAACTTTGACCTCGGAAGGAGTGCGGAACCCCTGACCCACCACATGACCTAAGAATTTGACATTCTGTTGTGCAAACTTACATTTCAAGGGTTTTATTGTTAATTGGGATCTCCAGATCCTTTGCAGGACTATTTCCACATGTTTAAGGTGTGACTCCCACGTATCCGAAAAGATAGCGATATCGTCTAGATAAGGGACAACGAAATGCTCTAGACCGTTTAGTAATTCTGCCATGAGTTTACTAAAAAAATATGGAGCATTCTTTAATCCGAAACTCATTCTTAGGGGTCTGTAAGTACCAAAACTAGTACAAAAAGCTGCGTATCGTTGTGCCGTTTTACTCAGAGGAATTTGCCAATATCCTTTAGATAAATCTAAAATAGTAATAAATTTAGCGGAGGAGACCTGTTCTACGCGTTCTTCGATATTGGGTAGAGGAAAGTACTCCGTTCTAATAATTCCGTTTAATTTCGGATAATCGACACAAGGTCGAGGATCCTTGCCAGGTACCTCAACTAAAATCATAGGGGACATATAATCTGATTCTCCTACCTCAATGATTCCTAATTTTAGCATTCGATTAATTTCGTTTTTTAAAATTTCATTTTGTCAGCGCGACATTCGGTACGGCTTCGTTCTAATTGGCTTATCATTAACCAACTGGATCGATCTCGTGTACAACCAGATTAGTTAAACCGGGATCGTGTGAGAAACATTTAGACTGTTTATTTAGAAATTCGAGCAGCTGATTGATTTGTGTGTCTTGGAGACATTTGTTTAACTTGCTAGCCTGGATGACATCCTCGAAATCATAAACGATGGAATTGTTTTCTAAATATGGGATTTCTAAATCCTGGTCTGCGAGAGATTGGTGTGCTTCATCGGTAATTATTAAGTTAACAATGTTCCGGCCTTTTATAATACGGTTTTAGCATATTTATATGATAGATTTGAGAGGTTTCTCGTCTGCCGGGAATTTCTACCAAATAGTTCGTTTCGGAGATTTTTTTTAAAACCGTCCCAGGACCTATCCACTGTACTGTTAATTTATTCGCTCGAGATGTAGCTAAACAAGTACTAAATCTCCATCCTTAAATGCGCGTTTTACTGCATTCTTATCATACCAAGTTTTCCTCTTAATTTGCATCTCTTCCATTTTATCTATAGCTAACTCCTGACACCTTTTTAATCTATTAATTAACTTAAACACATATTCAGTGACGAGATCATTTTCTTCTTCCGGTTCCATCCAATGTTCCATTACTAATGTTTCTGGAGTCCGCAAATTTTTCCCATACTCTCGTGAGTTACAGTTCGCAACGCTAAAAGAATAGACGGAAGATGTTTGTCCCATTCGGAGTCTGCTTCTAAACATAAGACTCGCAAGAGTCGTTTCAATGTTCGATGAAATCGCTCAATAGGGTTACTCTGAGGATGATACACAGAACTATGCCGGACAAGTATTCCGAATCTTTCAAAAAACTCGGTATTCAGAGCACTAGTAAAGGAAGTACCCTGGTCACATTGTATTTCCCGCGGAAATCCCATACGACTAAAGATATTTAATAGAGCATCTGTAACACTAACCGAACTGATATCAGCCACCGGGATAGCTTCAGGGAATTTTGATGACATGCATATGGCCGTAATAAGATATCGATTCCCGTTAGATGTGATTGGGAGAGGCCCACATGCATCAATATTTAGCTTAGTAAAAACCTCCTGAATAACCGGGACCAATTTTAGTGGAGCTTTCTTTTTCTCATTTGGCTTCCCAGCCCTCTGACACTGATCGCAAGTTTTTACGTACGCTTCTATATCCTTATAACAATTCGGCCAATAAAAATATCGGTTTAACTTGTCTTTAGTTTTCGTAACCCCCAGATGTGCAGAGGTTCCTTCATGACACAACGATTTAATTTGCTCACGGAACCTTTCTGGCACTACTATTAATTTAGCCACATTACCTAACTTATTCTCGCGTTTTTTTTAGCTTCAATTAACTCATCTCGAGTAACTTTTAGCAGCTCTAACTCCGGAACATATTCCTGCAGTTCAGGGATTAAAATTTGATCCTTTGCCTCCGGAGAAACAATTATAGCCTCATCTTCCCCTTTCCTATCGCTACAGCTATTTAACTCTATTTCTTTTCTAGCCGCTATGGTTTGAGACCTTGTCTAAACAGCATTGACTACCTCAACTGAAAGAAAATCATAGCCTAAATTTTCTTTTATTAGTTCGGCCGTTTTGTTTTCGAGCAAATACCGACCGTGTTGATTTAAATGATTACCACAAACTGCTGCTTTAGTTTGCACCATTCCGAAGTTCCCGGAAATTTCCACGACCGCCAAGGGTAAGCAAACCAATTCTGAGCTTAACGGTTGTTTTACCCAGACCTTTTCACCGGAGAAGGAAGAAGAATTAATGTATTTGGCACACACCAAATCTATTGTAGCTCCCGTATCCCTAAGTATATCTATTTATTGACCATTCACAGAGCCCTTTGTTATATATGAATTAAGAAAATCCGAGTTCCCATTTCCTTCAATAGTATTGAGAGACTCCGTTGCTTTATTCCTATTTAATTTCGGGCATGCCGCCTTTATATGTCCGGGCAGGTTGCAATGGAAACATTTTTGTATCACGCGTCTTTCGGAAACTCTCCCCCTATCGCCCTCAGGAAGAGAAACCACTGGTTTAGGGGGAATTTCCCCGAACCTAGTCTTCTTCTCCTTAAACCCGGAGGTGGTCAAATTTCTCTCGTTCCTGCTGAATTTATCCGCGGTTTTTGAATTTATTTTCCTGTCATCCTCGTAGTTGTCAAAGAGTTCTGCTATTTGAGTAGATGATTTGAGGTTCGCCCAATCATCTAAGAAATGTTCTCTCATACTAGCATACGCGCGTTTTTTTAGTTGGTCGACAACCATTAAATCTTTAAGGTCCTCAAACGACTCGATCTCTAGGCCGATTAGCCACTCCTCTAAATAGTAAGTAATTTCAAAGGTGAAGTCTATCCGATTTCTTTTGGTGTTGAACAAATCTCTGGCGAAAGACTTCCGGACTTAACTTAAATCGTTTAAGTAATATTTTTTTAATATAGTCATAATTTTCTGCTTGCTCCTCCGGTTCGCGAGCAATGAACTGCGCGATATCCAAAGGTAACAAACCTAATAAATGCCCTACCCAGTCTGTTTTTTCAATTAAAGCCCTTTTAGCCTGACGTTCAAAAATCACCAAATACAAACTAATATCTGACTGATTTGGGTTAAAATCTGGGATTAATTTTCTTAAATTTACATTCGAAGTTACAGAACGGGGATTTATACAGCCGGTTGATTCATCGTTTACACTATGTCCGGATTCTATTTTAAATTTTTCTAGATCAAATTTTAATTGTAATTCCTTCTCTTTCAACGCGTGCTCCGCTAATCTCAAGGTCTCTTCTCTTTCTGATTCTTCAAATCTAATTTTTTCTGCTCTTTCTGATTCTGCAAATCTAATTTTTTCTGCTCTTTCTGATTCTGCAAATCTAATTTTTTCTGCCCTTTCTCATTCCTCTTCAATTTTCCTATTTGCAATAATAGTCTCAAACAGATATTTTACGAATTCCTCTTCGTAACCCTCACTGTTAGTGATTGCGGTTTTGAGGTTAGGGACAGTCATGTTTGGCGCGACATCTACCCCTAATTCCTCTGCGAGTAGCAACATATCTTGCTTTTTCTCTTTTTCGAGAAAAGCCATTTTTGAACAATATCAGCACAATATATTTGTTAAAATTCACACAATATTTATTACTCTCTAGTATCACAATAATACTGGTCCCATGCAAACACAGAAACAAACAAAGAAAAAATTTTAACACTGTAAAATAATCAAAACTATCAAGAAACTTAAAAACACAATAAATCTTAAGCTAAAAGTTGCACACAATACTCGTATTTACAATTCTCTAGAACTACAATAACATTGTTCCCATTGAAGAAAAAACTCTAAGTATCTCAAAATTTGTAACTAATACAACTCAAAAAATATAACAGTACTCATCCCTTTTGAAGTACTACGTGCTGGAACTTGGGAATACCGAACTACCGTCCGGTTGACATTTCTTGATTTAAAGATGATTTCAATTTTCACTACACACAAAAAAGGATATTTTCTTTATTGATGGGATAGCTTATCCACTATCAAATCTCGGCCTTCTGTGTGTGAGTTGCTTTTCTTTTCTCTAAAGGATAGTTTTATCCTTATTTCCAAGCTCGAGTGTTTTTCTCCGTGCGGTTTGCAGAGCGCCCGTAATAAACCAGAATCACCAAATCACCTCCTCTCACGGGTCCGGTAATCTCTATTTTTTTTTATTAATCCTCAGCGCTGCCAGCACTTTCGTTGATGCTGTGACGTTTGATTCAATAATGGTAGCGTGTTTGAAATATAATAATTTAGTTTAATTAAGTCACAGCTATTATTTACATAATATACAACTTTGCACTATGAGATGACTTTAGAGTTCCAAAATAATTTTGTGAGGGAGGGATCTTGTTGGTGTCTGTTCACTCCAGTTCCGCTGTTCACTCTCACGGGTCCTTTTTCGGTTTCTCCGCGGTTGACCGTCTCTGAGCGTCCCCTTTCACACCCCACATCCGGTGGTGGCGAAATGCTTCCCCTCGGGTCAAAGGTTGCAGGGGCTAATTAAGACATGTCCGTCGCAGTGTATTAGCGACTGCAGGTGTCTTTGCACGTGTGGTCATCAATTCTTCTAAAAACTGATCCTACCGTGGGAAGCAAGTCCCAGATGTCTCAAAGAGGGGACGCACATACGTCACAATTGCTGCTAATAATGGAGTCATCTCTATGTCTGGAAATTTGTCCGATTTCTTAACAAAGTTTCTTTGAATATTCTTTTGTTCTGAAATCTCTGGTTCCTTCTTTTTGTCATTTTCTTTTAGTTAATTCTCTGACACTTTTTTTTTAATGGGGAGTACGTTATTATAGAAAAAGATGCAGTTTTCTTACATGTTGTTTATGTTTTGTTTCCATCCTTATGAATTCAACTTTTTAAAATGTTTTGTTTCAAATGAGGCAAATTAATAACTATTGTTTAGCTATCATCATTATACTCCAAACTCATTTTTAACTTCATTTTTATTCAGTATATTTTGTCGGGATATAGAAAACTATACTTTCACTTCGGGTATAATGGAATACCATCTTGGAAAATGAACCTTCTAACTGACGAACAAAACATGGTCAGCTAAAAAACGACCCCAGCATTACAAACTAAAATTAACTTGAATGCTCAAGTGACATGAATACTAGTACGTAAAAATGTTTGAAAAATTGCCTGCAAAAGCTTTTAAAAACCGCAAAACACACTTTGTTATGTAGCGAGTGGTATGGCAACAAGTGTGGTCAATTCTCGCTGCAATACATCACGAGAGTCTCTCTCCTGCAATTCAAAGTTTCCCCGTGCATTAGAAGCTACAAACCGACCTACAAACCTTGATATTCCATAGTTCCCGACTTTCCTCTACCTTTTATACATTATCCTTGTACATAGATTTAGTGTTCGATTGTATCGAAAAACATTTTTATAAACCCTACCTCTCGATTTAAGAAAGATAGGACTTAAATTTTTAAAAAATGAAGTAGAATTATCTTTTACGCTCCCGTGCCCCCCTTCCTCAAAGTGGATTTACGCAAAAGCCATTTTTAGTAGATGCTCAAAAAAATAAATAAATATGTTTATACCATACTTTATGTCGAAGTCTAATAGTTCAAAAACGGAAGTTTTTTTTATCAATAATCACCAATAAGGGTCGATTTCCGTAAGACCTGTTCTTAGTGGATTTCAGTTCCGCAAAAGAAACATACATACCTAATTTCATTAATGTAGGTCTAGTAGTAAGAAAATGGGAATTTTTTTTTATCCATACTTCCCAGCAACTCCTCGTCCCCTTTCCCACATAGGAGTCGATTTCTGTAAAATCCGTTCTTAGCGGATCTCTACTCCATGAAATGAACATTCCTGCCAGATTTCAAGTTTGTAGATCAAGTAGTTCAAAAATAAGCATATTTATCTATAATGCCCTTTAACACCTCGCAACATCCTTTGAGGGTCAATTTTCGCACTATACATTCTTAGTGGATCTCTACTCCATGTAAGGAACATAAGTACCAAATTTTAAATCTGTAGGTCAAACTGTTCCGAAGATATCGTGATGAACGAGTAGCTTTTCATCTTTACATACATACTAAAAAAACAGAAATCCGTTGAAGAATCCAAGGAATGATTTCCCTTCGCATACAGTGACAATTATTTTATTCTTTTTATACATTTTAAATTTTTCGAATGCAGTATGAAAAGCAGAAAGTGTACATTTTTTTTCACGTCTGCTTTCACCAGCAATTTCCAAAAATATAATACAGTGATGAAAAGATTCTCTTTTAGATTTGCACATTAACAAAAGAAGCAAAAAAAAAAGCACATTATTAAAATAATATATAAAGTATCCCCCCCCCCTCCGGTCTATGTGTAATAACAGTGAATCTGTAATTATGAATCCTATAATTATGAGACTGAAAATTGAGTTACTTTAAGCTGATTGTAAAGTCGCCATATTTGCCAGGAGTTTTTTTTTAATTTTGCTTTCCCCTTGGAGCTTTTTGGAGCCAACTAATTTTCATTAACTGTAGCGAACTCACATCATTTTGTGTTTTGATTTTATTATGTTTTTCATTGCAAGAAAAAACATTTGCTCATCTCTCCGTTCATGTCTAGAAAATATTTTAACATTATCGAATAAATTTCACCCTAAATAATATTAAAAAACATCAATTCCATATAAAACAAAAAAAATATTAACTAGTCTATAGTTTGAAAATTTGCTTTAGATTTTGAAACTTAATTCCATACGCAGGGTGATTCTTAAGGAAGTATACACTTTTCAGTTGCTGTAAAACAGTAACAGTTAAGCACAGGAACCACCTCAGCGCAACCATAAGGTAGATGTACTCTCAAAGTTTGTGTTCAGGCCCTGATGGAAGTGATGAAAGCAATAGAAGGCATGTCACGCGAGTAGTCAGTGAAAATGGCGGTCTCTGCAGTAGAAAAGGCCTTTGCATTATTGAATGGAATCTGCAACGGCAATTTCGATCACGATTCGGAGAAGAACCTCCCACTAGAAAATCTCTCTCTCTCTATGGTGTGAAAAATTTAAAAGTACAGGCTGTTAGTGCAAAAGTAAAAATTCTGGATGAAGTTGAAACAGCGTATCCCAGTCATATCTCAACACACGTTTGGGAGAAAAGGGTGGTCGATGTGGGTTCACACATCTGTCTCTACCCAAACATAAAATAATCCCATATGTTACAGGTGACATACAATATCTTACATTGTTCTTGATTTAGAGGGCACTGAAACTGTGTACTTCTTTATGTACTTTAATGAACGTTTCGTATCAATGCATCAGTTAAAAAGGTTGAATTATTATGTTATACATTCAGTGACGTTGCGACGGATCTATACGCGGCTCATGCTAACACCTTGAGGACTCTTTTAGAGAAATATTTTTCTCAACCAACTTTTACCGAAGGTAAGAAAACGTGATTATGCAAATTAAGTTTATTATATAAATTCTATATTCGAGTTTTGAGAGTTAATGAGTGGAGGATCGTGAATTATAGCACTGCGGATCTAAGTTTATAAAAGTGTGTATTGAAGATTTCATAGTGAGGATCAATCGGATCGGATTGGATCCCGTCAAGTATCAGTGCTCAAGGTCTCAACAGTACGACTTCACAAGAGTACAGGTATGGTGAGCACTCTTTCAATAGAAATAAGAACTTGTTAGAGTGCGGCGGATTTGAAATTGAGCTTGTATAAGTTATCGTAGAAATCAGTTGAGGGTCCGTAACTATTATCCCCAGGCTAATGGGTCTCACCTTCTCGCTCTTAATATTGATCAACAATCTTAATTGGATTATTATTGTGCTTGCTTGATATTTTGTGACAATAAAATAATTAGAGTGAATCATGTCGACTGATTATTCAGTTCTCCCCACACCTCTAGCCGGGTCCGAGGGTAGACAAGGGGGATTAGAGGGAAGTAGTTTTAAGACTTCTTGAGGACCCGGGCCCCTATGTAAAAGTAGGCGCCACCTGTGACGCTATCCAGTAGATACGTTGTCAAATACTCACGTAAACGGCAACCCGTGACAAATAAATGTGCGTGACTCACAATCTCACAGGCACATGCCGACTCGATCTAGGCACAAACGACATTTATAGCATAATACAGTCTTGTCACTGTTGCCATACAGTGCTAAATTCCAAGTTTTTTAAAGAATAACATTGGACAATAAAAAAAATTCTGAATCATGGTCTAATACAGGGAGAACGAGGCGAGGCCTTTCTCAAGCCCCATGTCCTGTACACATTTTTATAAAATAATACATTTTAAAACATTCACTGTATGTCAAACATTTGCACGCAGTATACCAGTCTCCTTACAAGACTCTATCCGTTAGAAGTAGACTGCGTACAGTAAACTGTACTTATTGTCAGGGGCGTAGCTACTTCCGTATCAATGATATGGGACCCCCACACTTCCGGGACTCCAGAATGTGTAAGCAAAAAATTGTAAAATGTTAAGGGGGTTCCAGAAAAAGTTCTCCAAGGAATTTTGATATAGGGTCCCCTCAGGACTAGCTACGCCAGTGCTTAGTGCAGGTGTATGCATTGCTCGTGAAAAATTATAACAACTATAAATCCGATACCGATTAACTGTTATTTGTATAGGTCATCGTTTCTCAAACTGTGGGGTGTGCCCCCTGGGGGGCGTGATAACCCTACAAGGGTGGCGCGAGATATCGAAAATAAAAGATTTTTAAAAAAATAACTGGAATGAAAAGTAAAACAAGATACTTTTTCTGACATAAAAAAAATACACATTTACACTGATAGAATTTATGGCGACATTACGTCATCCAAAATAAAAGCTTCATTCTCTAATCCTATAACCAAATAAAAAAAACATTTTGTTTGATCCCGCGAGATGAGAGATTTTTTTATGAAGACGAGAAAAAAACATAACCCAGATCCAGAATTAAAAAAAATTGACTGATATTATTATTGAAGTTCGTCACTGATATTATTGTTGGAATACTGTACATTAGCCGAAAGAAAAAAAGGAAGACTTGATTCACTTTTCATCCCTGATCGAGCAAGGAAGAACCTGCTGTAAAAAATAATGCATATTACTCATGATAGCGAAAGTTAATTTGAGAAAAGCGATGAACATGAAACGAAAGGAACATTTTGAAATGCTTCCTGGAGAACTTCATCAACTAAAATATGATTCCATAAGTGTACGACAACATACTGCGCCCTGTCAAAAAGACACAAGCTAGAAAAAGTTCAACATGCTATTTGTCGATCACAAACACTTGAACAAAATATAACAGTTTTGCCTGCAAATAACATTCCTGTAATATTAGTGAAAAGTTTTTGTGATTTGTGTCCTTTCTTCAGGTCATGCACATTTGAATCATTTAAGTTCAGTTTTATTGGATTTTTTCTCAAATTATGAAAGAATAATTGAAAAGTCCTTGAAAGTAGGTGAGTATACTTTCTCTTAATTAAATTATTCACCGGCATTACGATTTTTATCGTGTACACTAAAAACAATTATATTAAAAAAAAAAGGATTGGGGTGGATGAGTCACCCCGCACGACCATTAACGTTAGTGTCAAGTGCGCGCCTGCTCTCCCAGGTTAAAACATTTTGAGGTTTTCTCGCTTTAAATATTAAAAATAACACAATTATTCTTCATCGGAATTTCATATTCTTTTTCATCATTTAACATTTATTCTAAATGCCAATTCTGTGAGGCAAAAGATTACAGTTCTTCTAAAACTATTTACAATATGACCATTCATTTCAAAAAATCATTTTACATTTTTGTATACATTGTCGTGAGCTTGGTTTTATCCTCTTTGCAATTAAGCTGTTATATCAAGAACAATGTTTTATTTTTTTAAAAACCAACTCGTGCAAAAGCGGGTACTTCAGCCAGTATAATTCTAATGTATCAATACTGCACAAGGTATTTTAACTAATTTCTTAATACCAAATTAAGAACAAGTTTAGTAATTATTAGTGACTTCCATGGGCTCTTCTTGCAGAGCAAAATTTTTCAAAGGAAGGCTTAATATTAGAAATTGACACTTTGAGTTATTTTTATATATTTAGCCGAGACCTATATTTTGTCTTCAAAGCAGCCACCACAGAAAATCCGGTTTCACAAAGATAGGATGTTGAAAATGGGGTAATAGTATACGAAATTCTTTTGTTTTCACTGTAAAAAACTCATCATCCACCTCTGCCCAAAATTCATAGAGCGATTTATTTCAAAAATGATTTTTAATTTCGCCGCTGGATGTAAAATCTATGAAGATTTCTTCTTCGGCAGTTGAGAGCTCTACTGAAGTATTTTGAAATGAATCCCTAACCCATTCGTAACTTGCTATCAAGCTGTCCTCAGCAAGAAAATACTTTAAAATTCTTTGGTTAAATGATTTTCAATGGTTTTAAAAACAATTTCCACATGTTCTTCGGATTTCTAATTTTTCACTCATTTCACACAGGTGCTTTTTGTTCTCCACTTACTTCAGTAGTGATAAATCCAAAATTTAAGTATTCTTCAGAAAATTTCCTTGATTTAGTTTTCGGAACCCTGCTCGTCTGTGTACTTAGTGATGCTTTATTATCATCGAATGTTCGCTTACGACTTAAAAGTGTATCGATGATTTTGTTTTAATCTACTGCCGTAAATACTTAATACTGTGAATTATAACTAACGCGCGCGTGCAAATTATAAAATGCACATTCAAGATAGATTCGGTAGCTATAGAAGTATCGACTCGACCCAAATTGACTTGAAGTGTACGAGGTACAGCATTTTTACATATTTTGCGCAGACGTCCGATGTAGGTTGCCCAGACTCGCGCAAACGTTCGCGAGAATGCCAGATGTGATAGAGAAAAAAGACTAGACCAGGGGGACTTAACCATTTTTCTGCCGAGCCGCATACATATGTTAGCTATTTCACGCGGGCCGCAACATAAGAATTAATGGAGGGGGGGGTGCTTTAAGAGCAAGATAACATAGAAAATTTAAAATGTGGAAATTGATCAAAGTATTATAACTCCTACTTTGCTTTTTTCATTATAATTTTTTATATTTTTTTATTTTTGTCATTGAATTTTTCTAAATTGGAAACATTTAAGACTATTCTTTTACAATTTCTGCATCAGTAAACAGTTTTATATGATAACCCCAATGATATAATAAATTTCATAGGATGCCTTTGTTATCGCTAAAACAATACCACTGACAATTATTTTTTTGCTGTTGTAAAGATTATTTTAAAAAAAGCCTATTTATCACCTCTTGAAAGAAATCTTCGATGAAAAGTGTTATCGAGCGATTCTTGTTTATTGGTATTTTTTAAATACACTTTCTGACAAATCAAACAATTACTGAATCATGCTTGTTTTTCACTACAAAATAATCAATATCCCAATCGTCTAAAAACTATATATTTTCTTCAAATATTCTTTCACTTAAATTATATTAAAGATAGTTAAAAATTTGTTCCACTCACAAAATGGTTGCTACTCTACTGTTGTTTATTATCTCTAATCAGAAAAAAATATTTATTCACACCCATACGACATCGACAGCAAAATTAATATATTTGATTTTTTAGCAATGAATTTCCCACCAAATTTTCAAAAACAAATAAATGAATTTCTCAGAGCAATGAGTTATGACCGGGCTACTTAAAAAGGCCCGGTGAACCGCACGTTGAGTATCGGTGGACTAGACTATTTTTCTAATGACATTTTTACTTTTAGAAATGGATGATGGAGGAAATAAATCTTTAATTAAATATCATTTTACAATCTGTTTCAACTTAAAAATTAGAGAAAGAAAAACAACAACAAAATTTCTATTACTTAAAAGTAATTTACTTAAAATATATATCTTTTTAAAGTAACATATACATAATTTAATACTTATCTTATTAATTTGTGCGCTTTATAATTTCGATCATATTGTAACTTTAGCGTCAAAGTACATTATTATTGCTTTCAATGCATTATTATTGTATAAGGGGGGCGATATAAAAACTGATTGAAAATTGGGTCACCAGTATTGAAAATTTGAGAAGCACTGGTATAGGTCAATAACACAGTCAATGACTAAACAAGTTATGGTAAGGATTTTAGAATCCTTTTTTTTTTTATCAAAAAAAAATAACATTTTTTTCACATCTCTCTCAGTAAAATTTATTCACATGACGCCATTTGATTCTCGTTTCATGATCTATATTTGTAGCTTGAATTAACACGATTTATTTCAAATTGGCAAGTCAGAAATTGCTCATGAGTATTTAAATACTTATTTTCACCAATAGATGGCACTACACGGCGAATAAAGATGAATACTGCTTGGTATTTTTTTTTTATTTGTGTTGTGGAATTTTCTTCTCCAAATAATACATTTTAAAAGGTGTTCTAAATAGTTTTGTCAAAATTTGAAATTTCTATCAAATGCACGTATATTATCCTTTCAAATTTTGGCTCACCTACAAAAACTTTACCTTCATTCATTTTCTGCAAAGCTCTCAAAAAAAAATGTTTTAGGAATTACTGTGTTTATTTAAATCTAAACAGCACCCCAAATTCTCGATAAATTTTTGTGAAAAGAGAAAATAGGCGAAAAAGGGTTTTATTGACGTCCAATTTTACGAAATTAAAATCAATTCAAAATGAGAGCTAATAAGAAGTGATCAAAATAAGTTATTTTACCAGTATTATAAACTTTTAAATTGCACGAATTTGTAGTTGCCCCATCGAACGAATTTTTTCCCCTTCGATTCTAAGCCGTATCTGATTTTCAGTAGTATTAACATACGGGGGAAAGTGCCGCTTAGATTCGAGTAAATACGGTATTCAAATTGTAAAAATTAATTGAAAAGAAAAATAAATGTAGTGCTTTCACAAAAACATACCCGCCAACTTTTAAAAAGACATGGTACGATTTATAAGAAAATCTTTGATTTAATGGTTTTTACAATTTTTCAGCTATGCATATGTATTACGTTAAAGAGTTTTTATGTTAAAAATACTACAAAAAGCTGAGCATTTGATTTTTTAAAGAAAAATTTTAAAATATTTCAAGTGTGATTTTAAAAAATGCCACTTCTACAATGTATAACAAAAGTTACTATGGGTTTTGTGATAACATGATTGATATTCGAAAAATACCTTTTAAGGCTTATCGAAAGTTCCTTAAAAAAATGTGTAAATTATTTTTAAAAATAAGTGTTGCTTTGATTCCAAAATGCATCACTTTTGTTACTTGTACTTAACAATAGATAGAAAAAACATTTAGCAAAAAAAGATAAGAAACCTAGCATATTTTAAACGATAATAAAATTTTTTCTTTCTGAGATAAAAGTTTTTATTTGCCTTTGGAATGTGCATAAAAACGAATACAAAAGCTATCATAACTCTGGATTTTTTTAACTTACAGCTTCCAAATTTTGTGAAATTTTAGAAAATTATAATATAAAAGAATAATTTGCGTTAAAAATATTTATCTGAATTTTTGACCAGTTTTTGTTAATTTAATCAGACTGTGTGCTATTAAAAATGCCAAAGCGTTACGTAACGTGGGCACGACTTTTCAAGGAAACTTTTAAAATAACGCGCGAACATTTCTAGCAAATTCTTTTAAGTAACGCTAAAAGAGCATTTTTTTATATAAAACATGGCATAATACAAACGATTTTAGAATAAAGCGAAGAAAATTTCACCAAAGTTTTTGATGTGTAACATCTTTACTCTCGGTTGCTGGATATTTATTGGAGTGATTTCGTGAAAAGGGACGGAAATGCGTAACAGGAAGTCGGGGGGAAGCTCGCGCTGTTTGATTTGACCAATTCAGCGCCTTGGGGTGTCTCTCCGCTAGCCTCGTCTCGGGGTACAACTGTAGTAGCAATTAAGACGCCCGCCTACTGCACATACCAGCAAGTCTTATTAGACTTCATCCAGAATAAACTTGTGATTCTTACGCTCAAATGTCAAAGTCTCAGAGCTCGTTGTGTGTGTGAAATCTGAGGATATATTTATTATATGTGTAAACTATATATTAACAATTATATTTCTTGTTAAGCGTCTGACAAAGCTCACCATTCTTAAGAAAAATAGGAGCAAGTAATATGAATAAATATTTTGTATGAATAAATATATGTATTTGAATAAATATTTTGTATGAATAAATATATGTATTTGAATAAATATTTTGTATGAATAAATATATGTATTTGAATAAATATTTAAGTGCTTATTATTTTCATACTTTGAGATTAATTCCCGTCACTGTCAATATAATATTTTTAATTGTGATTAAAAAAGATTTCTCGATTTAAAAAAACTAACTAATTAAGTAAACGGGTATTTTTGATTTTTTCTAATATTTCTAATTTTTAAGCATGCGCTTGACGGTGTCTCTTCGCTACCCTCGTCTGGGGGTCCAACTGTAGTAGCAATTAAGACGCTCGCCTACCGCACATACCAGCAAGTCTTGTCATTTTGGTGGTCGCATACATTTCTCTGAATCAAACAGTTAAAAAAATTAAAGATTTCCTGCATTTTGTATTTTTACCGTATACCGAAGGTGGTTCTGCTCTTTTAAAAAAAAAAAAAACTATCACTCGCTTCTCATGATTTTGAGTGGTGATTTTAACGTTAACTTCAGTTTGCCAGAAGCTGAGCCGCTCATAGCTTTTCTGAAAGATGAACTCAAGCTCGAAATGAATACTAATCGAAATGTTTCGACAATTGGTACTGTTATTGACGCCGTTTTTCAACGATTTTTAAATACTTTGAAATCACAAGTATATGGGTCATACTTTAGTTTTCATAAATCTATTGTCTCCGCTCTTCCCCAAATTGAACAATAATAAATATTTTTGATAAAAAATTGCATTACTCCTTGTGTTAATTAAATAAAATTTTAAATAAAGATATAATTATTAAATAGAAAATCATTTCCAGTCCTAACCGATTCATTTCTTTCAGGATTAAAGTCACTATTGCGTATTTACCATGATAATAAGACAGATGTTACACATCCTATGCGACTACTGTAAGGCTCGTTTCTTTTTCATAAGGAAATTTCTCTATACTTTTGTATCTCGACTTGCTTTATAAAAAGTCATATAGTGAGATAAATTTAAAGGCATGTATATCGTTGGATAAAAAAGAAGAAAAGATGGCTTTATCAAAAAGATGCTTTTATGAAATCAAAGTGAAGAAACTCACCTTTTAGATAAAAGGAAAAAATCACACACTTTCAAAATGTCGGAAGTTGACATCGACCAAGCTACGATTCACTACATCAACCACTGGCCAACCCTTTTGGCGAGATCGGATAATCAATTCATTTGCGTGCCAACTAAGATATAAAAAGGTGAAAAACTGTTACTTATTGGCATATGGGATTTTTACGCAAATAGCAATTGTTTTAGTTAATTTTTTGAGTTATATTATGATTTTATTAGGTTCGTGATAGAAAACATTTGTTCTCAAACACATGTTGATCAAAAACTATAACCATATCTGACAGCCAAATCGTGTAAATTGAAAAATTGAAAGTTGGCTCAAATTTTCAAATTCAATGTAATTTGGACCACTTGAGTTGAAATAAGAGTTCCTAATATTTGCTCTTCAGTCTAGTATGGTGCAGAAGGTTAATAATTCCGATTCGGATTTCAGGTGGGTAACAATCAACGTCTTGTAGAGAAATTGAAAAAGGATTTTTGAAAAGATCAGCATTTTTTTATCATCTTGAAAATCATCCAACCAAACACTGAGTGAATCCTTCAAAATGAATGTTAAATTTTTTAAATCTATTATAGCTCGGAGCTAGTAACTGCATTACTGTGAAACGTGCTATTCTATTTTCTTAAAAACAGAGACAAAAGATGCAAAAGTTTGTATACAAAAGATATATAGCCAACTAAGGTGGGGAAAATACAATCTTTTCTCTGTAATCTTAAATTTCAATTATTTAAATGTCCCATAATAACGGAAAGAAAAGCTCAACCCCATAGCCAGTCATCAATCTTGAGTAGCAGGCACTCACCCGGGCAGTTCATTATTTTCTTCCAGATATTTTAAAACGCCTCCCTCAAATTCCAGAATCTCGCGAGTGCGCTTTCTATTGAAAGCCAGTGCACACAATGGATCTTTGCACAATAACTTTCCCATTGTAATTCAATTAATTGTGTTTAAAAATGAGGGGTTTTTTTTTTTGTCTGGGACAACCGCATTTTAATAGAATTGTAAAAAATTAACTTTTAATTTTTTTTTTTAATAAGTCTTCGCGTGCCACACTGTGCGCGCTTTCTAAATAGCTAAATATACCTGGAGCATTTCATCAACTTTTTAAAGGTACAGTAGTAATCTTTTCTGATGCCAAATACATTAAAAAAACACAAGTAACCCAAGATTATCCCCCCCCCCTTAAACAGTTAATATATATAATTCCATTTTTCCTTTGTATCACTGCAGCATTGTCTGCCATAAAAGAAAATAAATGTTCACAGGGTAAATTCATCAAAATCAAGTTAGCTAATTTTTTTTTTCTGTAAAATTCAAAATCAAAATTAGAATTGCAAAAAAAGTCACTTTAAATTAAGACATTTGGCAGGATTAAAGTTACTCTTACAAAATACACTGAATTAGGGATACCTACCTAATAACGAGTTGGGCCTCCACTGGCCTTGATAAAGGCTGCCACATGACGAGGCCTAGATTCAGCAAGTTTCTGGAAACGTTCCACGGGAATGACTTGCCAAATATTGGCTAAAGCTGTCGAAAATTCAGTAAGGTACGTTGGTACTCTGTGATGACCTTTCCCGCCTTGTTCCAAAACATCCCAAAGATGCTCAATAGGATTTAATTCTAGGTGGCCAATTTATGACAGAAAAGTCAAAGTCATGCTCATCCAACCAGCCAGTTGCCAACCGGGACTTGTGAGAGGGTCTCGGCGGAAAACTCCATTACCGTACGGATAACAGCATAAGCGGATGGAGGTGATCATCCAGCAATTCTACGTACCGAATTGCATTGAGGGAGGTTTGTGCATGCACCAATGATCCAAAACAGTGCCATGAAAAAACACCCCAGACCATGATTGAGCCACCATGCCCTTGTTCAGTTCCAACCAGGCATGCAGGATCCATGGCTTCATCAGCCTGATGCCTTATTCTCAGCCTCCCGTCGGCGTTAAGTAGTCGTAATTGAGACTCATCACTCCACGCTACTCGTTTCTAGTCCTCTACACTTCAGTCTCTGTGCTGTCTTGCCCAGGCAAAACGTACAGCCCGATGGCGAGCATTGAGCAATGGTACTCTCGTTGGTCATACGATGAAGCGAGCGTTGCACAGTACGCTTACTGACTGTACGACTGGCCTCGCCATTCAACTGGGTGGTAATTTGAGCTAATATTTGGCTTCGCACAAAACGCCTGAGCAGTCTCTCACCCCGCACTGCCAAGGCTAACTGTCCTTTGCAGTTCGCCCGACCGCTAGTATTTTGTCCACTATCCATGTGCCGCGACGCTAATGTCGGGACGATAATGTTCTATTACGGGCAGCGCTATTGAGTTCGCTGCTAATATCTCCTGATGAAGGAGGCGTTAAAACGAGCCGGGACATGCTGGGGTGCAGGTGCTGGTAAGGCTGTTGGGATCAGAAACTTGTAGCAAAGTCTCTGTATTTCAGTGTTGGTATCTCTCTGTATTTTCTCGTGACCTGAGAGTCTCTTTCAATGGATGGAATACGCTTAGCCCACAAAAGTGACACGTGATGTAGAGTCACTTCTGTTTGGATGTATTCGGGAAAACTGTTCAACTATTGGTCCAAGTCCCCCTTTGCGCGGCGTACTTTGAAACCGGCAGCTGACTTGGGAAATGTGCCAGCACCTTACTGTCGGCTATATCAAGGGAGGTCAGAGGTTGACTTCCCTTAGAACATCAGCGCCGGGGTGTCCACCCTGGGATACTTTCCCACGAGAAACTGCTTGATTGTATAGACGTCACTCATTCCCAATGGGAAATGGTTTTTTTGTGAAGACCCCTTCTTGGTATACTCTTGACACTGTCCAACTTGAAATTCCAGCTGTCTGACGATTTCGGAAATCGAATGCCCCATGCGTCGCGCACCTACGATTTGTGCGCAATCGAAGGCGACTAAATCAGGAAGTTTATCCATACTGGCAATTCCAACAACTAATTCAGAATCTACAGACATTTCTGCGGGGATATTGGTTTTTAGGAGCCCTCAATCCCATATCTGGTAAAAAGTTTATTAGAGGAAAGACAATGCTGAATTTTCATGCTAAGCTGCATGGCTATTGGACGGGCGGCGGCGGGCCAGCAGGTGGGGTTTCAAGGCGTAGAACTCGGTTTCCAAAATTTTTCTGGATGATGGAGTCTGGTGAAGTTTTCCTATTGGTTGTTGAGAAGTGATGATAATGGCTGCCCATGGGGTGGGGTGTTGTGACGCAATGTCCAGAAGGGGTAAGAAAAAATTTAAGTAGAAAATAGCAGCCGGTGGGTTTTCTAAGTGGTCCCCCTCCTTCGAATTGACCACGCTCAGCTTTGCTGCAATTTGGAACCAAAGTGCAGCGGGCGCTTAGATTCAGAATAACCATAGTACGCGCTATATACGCAGTTACCACAGCTTCCTCGCTTGCGCATAAATGATGCGCAACGCAACTCAATTTACATAGTCCTTGCTATCCTTAATGCAGTGTATAATACACTATCTGGTCAAAAGTATCCGGACACCCAGTGATATGGACTTAGAGCGTCCTGAAGCACATATTAATATGATGTTGGTCCCCCTTTTGCATGGATGACAGCCTGCATACGCTTCCACCAATTTTTGAAAGGTGACCATAGGAATTGCCTTCCAGGCGTCCATCACAGCTGAAGTGAGTGCTTGCAGTGAGGATGGTCAATTTGGCTGGCTACGAGATCTGCGCTGTATTTCGTCCCAAAGGTGTTCTATGGGATTTAGATCGGGGCTCTGAGAAGACCAGTCCAATTTTTGAACACCCTTTTCGTCAAACCACGTCTGTGGAAGCCTTGATGTGTGAATGGAGCAGTTATCCTGCTGGAAGAGAAATGGGCCTTCCCCGAAATATTGCAATAGAGTTGGGAGTGCAGCATTGTCCAGAATGTCCACATACATCTCAGAGTTCATGTTTCCAATCACAGGAACTAACGGACCCAGGCCAAACCACGAGAAACACCCCCACACCATTATGCTTTCACCACCAAACTTAACAGTCGGCACAATGCAGTCACTAAAGAAACGTTCACCTGGCATCCGCCAAACCCAGACGCGTCCATCCGACTGCCAGACTGTAAAGCGAGATTCATTACTCCAAAGAACAGTTTTCCACATGTCCAATGACGGTGAGCTCTACACCATTACAATCGATGCTTCACATTCTGTGGAGTGATGTTTGGCTTGTGAGCGGCTGCACGACTATGGAATCCCAAGTTTTTTAACTCTCGACGGACAGTCCTGCTGCTAACACTAATTCCTAAAGAACTTTGGAACTCCTGAGAAATTTACACCAACGAGGACTTGCGATTTTGTTTCACTACCCTTTTCAGAGTTCTGCGGCTGCGTTCACCAAGTATTTTCGGCCTTCCGGTTCGTTTTCTGCCGTTTCATTGCCTCGACGTTTCTACTTCACAATTACATCACTCACAGTAGATTTAGGCTTCTGTAGAATGTCCGCAATCTCACGAACTGATTTCCCACAAAGGTGGGATCCCACTATACTGCCACGATCAAACTCACTAAGCTCCTTTGAGTAACTCATTGCCTCATAAAAGCATAAATACAATCTGACAACGGATATAATTTCGGGTACATGGGTTTCTGGGAACCCTCAGACCCGTATCTGGCTAGAAAAAGTTGCATTGCTTGGTTAAGTTGCATTTCCATGCTGGATTGTATGGAGCTTAGCAATTGGACGAGTGGCGGCAGGCAGAGCTTCGAGGCGATGATCTTTGGCGGCTCGGTTTTGGAATCTGGTGGAAGAGAGAGTGTCTTCCAATTTGGATTCAGTAGTGATTACAATCTGACAAACCACTACCAACACTTTTATAGCTTTCAATTACGTATCAAATTGCGTCACTCACCAGAACCACTTTTTTAAGGGGTGTCCGGATACTTTTGGCCAGATAGTGTATTTGTATGAATAATGCAATGAGTTGCGGCTGCAAAATGGTCTTTTTTATGCATTAAATAATATACTATTACAAATTAGGAACTAGTTCATTAATCACAGATGTTTTAGTCCTTACTCGGCAATATTAGACTTAGGAGAGGACCAGCATGTGATCAACTGCAGTTGAGTGAATGAAAGTTATATTGACATCGCACTACAACAGCTATTGGCGACCGGACTTCGACAATTTGAACCTCGGTCAAGTGATAAAGATGACACCCTCCTACTTCTACCAACGGGAAGACATTGAGCCTCGAACGTGCATCGGCCCCCTCTACACGGCAAGTCTTAAGTAGCACCAGGACTCGAGCCCGCGACACACCGGTCACAAGTACGTGACCTTGACCACTTGAAATTTTAAGGGTAAGGTATAACAGGAGAATGTTAGATATTGCATGCTAATTTTTTAATAATATTTTCGATGCAAAATAGTATTTCCAACGCAGATCGACCTCTTTTATATTAAGACTTTTATATCGTTATACAACAATGAATTATGCATGAAACAACAAATTCTGGGGAAGGAAAAATCCACGATTTATTTTTAGATGGCAAGACAAAAAGGTATGTGTTGTCGTTTCCAAACCCTCCGATGTCCGATTGTTGACACGAAACAAGAAAGGGATAACTATCCTGTCAAGAATGACATTAAAAACTAAAGTGTTCTGAATTTGCCCAAGTGATTACGAAATTTGGTACAAATAGTTCCCGCAGAATGAGGGGCACACTTGATGTGAATCCTGGCAAGAGTAGAGTGCTGTTTGGAAGCCTTTATCACAATCAAAAGATAACGTCCTCCCATTGATGTAGTAGTTAGGAGAGAGGGATACCAGCTCAGGTGTCATCCTCGTCACTTGACCATGTTTCAAAATTACGAGATCCGTCGTCAAAAGCCCTCGTGTAGTGAACAGTGCGCGTTAATATTCACTCACTCACAATCAAAAGATAGTTCAGTCTTGAAATTTCCCATATATCAGTGGCATGATAAATTTCAAAACCCACTATTCTCTTATAAATACAAATAAATAAGGGCAGAAAAAGAGGGTGTAAAAGCTATTATTAATTTTGCGTGAAACTTTCTTCGCCCTCAATTTGAGAAAAACAATTAACACATTTCACATTAATGCACGAACTACCTGCCAAAGTTAATGCCCCTAGGTATGATGGAGTAATGTCTGGCACATTTGATGCAAAGGATTCAAGAAAGACAGCTTCTTCTGAATCTTTAAACAACCATTTAATAACAAATAATTTTCAAATTTCGAATATTTACAAACTGGAAATCCGTTTAAACAATCTCGTCTCTGCCTGGCGTATCATGGGTTCGAGCCGAGTACCGCTGAAGATCTGTCGTGTGAGGGGGCGAATCACGTTAAATCTGTCGAAGCTCAAGTGTCCTCCCGGTTGGCGTGGTGTGGAAGTTAGGAGACAGGCTGGCAGCACAGGTGTAGTCCTCGTCACTTGGCCATAGTTCAACATGACGAGGTCTGTCGCCAAAAGCCCTCGAGTATATATCTGAATAGCACTACATTAATATTCACTCACACCTCGTTCCATTTTAAAAACTTATTTTCACTTCCATTCGTAGTCATCTCAACAGAAATCTTACAATGGATTTAAAAATTTAACATCCAATTTGCAGAATTCATTCAGTTCCAGGTTAGATGTTCAAGATGATGGGGGGGGGGGGGGGAATGCAGTGATCTTCTCAAAAATTCTTTTTCAGTTTCTCTGTCAGATGTCAATTTTTACCCACCTAAAATCTAAATAAAAGTTACTGAACTGCTGCATCATAATTTCACCGAGAAGCAAATATATGGAAATTATTTCAACTGCAAATGATCTGAACAATGTTGAATTTTGGAAATTTATACCAACAAACAATTTTCCAAATTTACACGACTTGGCTGTCAGATATTGCTGTAGATTTGGTTCAACATATGCTTGTGTCAAAGATTTTCTATTATGAACATAATAAAATCACAATATCACTCGTAATTAAATGATATACACATAAAACAACCTAATTTTGTCAATATCTTCTAGAAATAATCCTAATATAAATTATTAAAAAAAAAACTATACAAACTCAAAAGCCACATTCAGCAAATACAGATGATTTAATAATTATTTAGAATTAAAATATTGTTTCAAGTAACTCATTTTTATTGTATATCTAACCTGACTTATAGAACCAGTAAAAAGTTTAGTAACAATAAACCCCAAGTTTGAATTTTTTTTCACTTATATTATATTTAAACTTCCACTATTTAGACTTGCATAAAACTTTTTTTTTATCAGATAGTGGCACTCTTCCAAAAAAAGGTTGGCTACCCCTTTTGTAATCCATGATTTTCTATGAAATAGTAAGTACCAAAAAAAAGTCAAAGTGACAATAAACATCTACCTCAATAATCGATTTGCAGAAACTAATAAAGAACTGATCCAATTCAATATCTTTTTTTTTTCTACGGATACAGTTAAAAAGTCATTTTAGGAATGGAATTTCTTAAATACTTTAGAGAAATCGGTGCATATGAGAATTCACACTGAATTGCCATGTCCCAAAGTGGAATGGCAAATTACTTGTAAAGTTACAAAATCTATCTATGAAAAGCTTAGTAATGGCTATGCAAAAACCATCTAATTCGGAATCTTTTGGTTTTTGTGTGAATACAGAAAATTTCCATCAAAAATGTTAAAGATGATTCAAACCACACAAATATTGCTCAATAATTAATTTAATTCATTAAATATTCATTTTAAAAAATCTTCATAAAAGGAGAAAAATTTTATAGTTTGTTCAGTTCAATTTCAATTTGTTTAATATTCTTTAAGGATGGAAAATTTATTTTTAGTAAGAGTATTTCTCCCCTTTAAATTTATCAAGAGGTGGCAACAGAGTCTACAAGTTATGTTGATATGCGACTGAATGAGAAATGTGTAAACAGAAGCAAAAAAAAACAAAAAGAAAATAAAAACATTTCTTCAAATTTATTGCAAGAAACAAGAAATGAAGAGCTATCTGTACATATGAAGAGCAGATATAGAAGAAATGATACAATTGTACATAATGAACTAATTCGTTTCTTCGGCCGACATCCAATGAGGCCTCAACAACCAAGCTAAGATCCTGGGGAGAAAAAAGTAAATCCAATTAATATTGCTGAACACTTTTATACATAGCACATAACAATCATTTCTTATTTCAATATTCAATATTTAAAAAAATACGATCACACATTTTCTCTTTAAAACATAAAAAATAAATAAACTGACAAGGCAAAGTAAAAAGAGTAAAAAATATAGTAATTTTAGATAGCATTGAATGAAACGAAAAGAAATTATTTTGATACTAATTATAAATAAAGAATAACAAATTTATTTTCATTGTGCTCTCTATATGGCAATGGTAGTTAACTTTGATTATAATGGTAGAATGCAAAACATTTCAAAAAGGGAGAAATGTAACTTTCGGAGTATATGAACACTTAAAAAGGAATAAGTAACAATACCCGAAGAATAAATCCTCGAACATCCATTCCATCTTGAGAGCACATTATCAGCCATAGGTTAAAACCACAAAAAGTTTTGAAAATCACTGCTATATGCTCACAAAAAAGCCTAACTATTTTGAACCACAACTGCATGGAAGATACAAATTGTGACTCAAGCCTTAATTCTTTAACCCCATAACGCACACTTGTTTTGAAAAGAAAAAAAAGTCAGGCAAATATTAAAATACAAAGTCAATCACAAATTTTATTTTATTTTTAGATTTTGATCCACATTGCAAGATAAGAACTGAATTTAGCAATCTTGCACTTTCATCAACGTCTATTGTCTTTCCTTTCGAATAGGTGTTTTGAAAAAACTATTTCATTGTCAAAAATATTTATTTACACTTTTTCAACAAAAGAGTAATAGTACTTATATTAAAAGAATGATTCAAAATTTTCTTTTGTGCGATATATTTGGAAGCAAAGTGTAGCACATAGCCCAAGATTGCAATTATTACACGTGGAACTACTATTTTCCTTTGCTATCCCTTTTAGCATAAAGTGCAGCAAAGTATCTTGTGGTTTTTTTATGTTGGTAGTACAAAACTGGGAAAATATAAAGTTCCATTAGTCGTAGAATTCTAGAAGATTTTGGTCTACTCTATCTTTTTCTATATTTGTATTAATTGCTATGTATTATTAAGTCTGTATTTGTATTACTAAGTCTTTCTACTAATTTGCTTGGAAATATAATTTTTTTATCCCCAATTTTTAATACAAAAACACATGCATTCAAAATGTGGATGCCTAGCAAATGAAAAGGAATACTTTTTTTTTAATATAATATTCATCTAAACTTATGACGGATCTTATCTAATCTAAAATGATGACAGATTCCAGTCAGTCTCATGGGTGCAGACAGCGCTTGCTTACATTCGAGTGTGAAAATTACAGCAGCATAAAATACGACCCCACCTGAATTTTCTCGAGTGTACACAATTTGACCAATTTAATGCGCTTGAATTAACTCGAGTGCACACATTAAGAGGTTAATCATTCATGATTCTTCCATGTCACAGTTACCATTCACAGTACCCTATGTTACACACCTGAATACCAAACAATGACGCCATCGTGCAGATATTTATAAAAATGATGCTTAAAAATAATGTCTTTTCATAACTGACAACAGTTTTTGACCGTATGAAAAAAATATATTATAAAAAAAGGAAAGAGTGGAGAATGTCACTATTGTTTAAAATATGAATGAGCACTTGATTTAATACCCTATAAGCAGATTTAAATAATAATCCTACTCTTTTATACAGACACACATACTTGTTGAAAGCAAAAGTTAAAACACTCACCTCTATGGAACTGTCTGATCCTCGTGGACCCTCTGAGGGGATGAGGATGCAACCTCTTTGACGTCCTTCGCTTCTGCACCCTGGCGTAATCTGAAATAAACGAAATTAAATGTATTCTTTACATACGAGAAAATAAATACAATCAAGTAGATCAAATTTGATTCCATAAAGTAAAAGTTTTTTATTTGGAAAAAAAACATTTAAAAAAAAACATTTTGATAACACATAAATAAGCATACTATTAAAAATTTATCACATTATTAAAAATATAATTTTATGCACTTCTGTTATAATAAAATCAATTAGAGTGAATCCAGTAATCATGTTTATGACAGATATTATTTATTACAGTGTAATGAACTTTCTCTCAGATTAATTATCACAGCAAAATGATTCAACAATGAGTTAAAAAGCAGTATATCTGGAAGACAGAAATCACATCAAGTACACTCATGTCCATAAATTAAGGATAATTCAGAATAACACAGAAATTGAACTCTAAATTAAAAATTTCACCTGTAGAATTATCACACACATCTTGAAGAAGAATATGTAAATTACAGGAAACCACCAGATGGCGCGGATAATACGTCACAATGACGAGAATGTAAGAGAGGGGTATATAAGGAATGGTGGCAAAGAAGTAAAATTGTTCACGAGCGCTTTAAAAGCCTTTCAGTGTAATAACCACATAGTTATGGCACAAAGAAAGCATTTGGGTGATTTTTTACGCGGTAGAATTATCGGACGACTGGAATATGGACGTACCCAGCTGGAAGTATCCGAGGAACTTGGAATCGCCTAGAGTGTCATCTCCAGGCTTTGGCAACGATTCCAAGATGATGGTTAATGTGAGTAGATGTTACAGCACAGGTCGCCCCCGAGTTACAACGCCGAATGAGGACCGGTATTTGGCAGTTACTGCCAAAAGAAACAGATGGAGCACAGTATCAGACCTATCTCGTCAGCTCTCTGCAGCTACCGATACGACAGCTTCAAGGCAGACCGTGTACAGACGCTTAGGGCACATTGGTCTATATGCTCGTAGGCCTGTCAGATGTGTTCCCCTTACCGCAACTCACTGTCGCCTGCGATTAACCTGGAGAAGAGAGCATGCATTGTGGACATCGCAACAGTGGTCTTGTGTGATGTTTTCCGACGAGTCCAGATTTAGTTTGCAGTCTGATTCTCGCCGGACATTCCTATGGATAGCGTCAGGTACCCGTTACCACCAAGAGAACACCATTGAACAACGTTACGGTGGTGCAGGATGGCTCGTTTGGGGAGGAATTATTCTTGGTTCCAGAACTGACCTGCATGTTCAGAGTGTAACGATGACAAACCACATCTATCGGGATGTCATACTGGAACAACATGTACGTTTGTTTCGGGGCGCCATGGGTGCTGAATTTCTGTTTATGGATGACAACGCCCGTGCAAACATTGTAGACGAATGCCTTCAATCGGAGGATATCACCCGTATGGATTGGCCAGCATACTCACCGGACATGAATCCAATAGAGCATGTGTGAGATATGCTTGGCCGATGAATTGCAGCCCGTCAACCCCCTCCCACCTGTCTACCGGAACTTCGGAGGGCATTGCTTGATGAGTGGTGTAATATTCCCCAATATCAGATTGATAATATGATACTCAGCATGCGTAGGCGTTGTAAGGCCTGTATTGCATCGTCCGGGAAACATACTCCGTATTAACCATCATACTAACCATGTTATACTGTTTTTTATAAATAGGTTCTTTTTTAAAATTTGCTCCAAGGAGTAAAAATCGCAATTTTTATAAATTATGTCAAACATATAGCATCTTTTTTGCTCTTTACCTTTTGTTTAATAAATAGACTTTACAAATTTGTTTTGCTCCTGTCTCTTTCTTTGCCTGAACTTCATTATCCTTAATTTATGGACATGAGTGTACTTGAAATATTCAGAAAGCCGAAGAATAATTATCTCAAACCAAGCAGTAATTGTGATTATGGTCTCAGGGACTTGTCATTAAAAAGATACTTTTTGATTTATTCACTTAATAAATTTCCGAATAAAGAAACATTTTATGAGACAATTCATTGGGGAGGGGGGGCACATTTAAAGAGAAACAGTCCACCTTCAGTCTTTTTAAAGGAAATTTACGTCTTACAACGTGTAAAAAATCAATACTATAGAGCCGGTCCCCTACCTCAGGGCTGCGGACCGGTCCATGGATCACACAGTTCCGAGTCGCACGAGGAACATTAAATTGCTTCTATTTTATTTATTGCGATGTGTTTATCTCGGGTTTTATGGAAATCACTTTAAACTCCGCGTTAAATTATTTTATTTTTTTGGAGTAACTGTATTTTTTAAAACTAATTTTGGTTAAAATGTTTAAATACAATTAATTAAAATTATTGAATCAAAACAACGTAAAATATACACAATCAGCGCCCCTTCCCAGAGGGCTGAGGTAATTGACCGGTCCGCGCCGATAAAAAGGTTGGAAAAATACTAGGGAATTAGAAGCAAAGATCGTATCAGTAATTACGTTCTGCAAATAAATTATTGCAGTAGAAATAAAATATTCGGAAAAATTGCTGAAAAAACAAGACATTAAAGCGATTTAAAAAACTGAAAATATTCAATAAAAACTTTTAGACATTTTCCTTTGGAAGGACACAGAATCAGAGCCCCATTATCAAGTGACGCGGTCGCACCTGATAATGGGGCTCTTGCCTCTCACCTCGCACACTTGAAGGAAGAGGGGTGGGGTGGAAACCCAATTGGTCAGAGGGTAATTCCAAGAAGTTTTCATTTTCTGATACGATCTTGAACACTCCCCTGATGACCCCGCTCGATAAAAAGAGGGCGTTGAATTCGGAAGCCAAATGAAGAGCTATCCGATGTGCACAGGTGTGTTATAAGATATCAAAAAATATTTTCCACCTTAAGTAGAACATCACAATCTATTTCGATTGAATGCTTCCTTTATAACTTAAAAGCACCCGTTTTGTTCAATAGGAAAGAATTTTGATTGATTGTTCTATTAAAGTCGCATTTATTAGCGAAGAACCTCAGTCCAATGATGAGGGCAACACCTAAGTTGCACAATTCCACTTTCTTCAACTTCCACATCACGCATCAATGTTTTTCCAAACTTTTGACAAATGTGTAACCCTTCTTTTAATTTCGTAATACTGAGTGCACCACGTCCACAAACAAAAATATGGGTGTATTTTAATAATCAAAATATATTTCTTTTTTGTGACATTCACAAAATAATAAGAAAAGAGGAATAAAATTATTCATAATGAAATATAAATAAAAGTGAAATATGCGCGCGAGGACCCGAGTTATTTTGATTCCCATATAGATATGAAGGGAATTTATTCCAGCTACATTGAAAATACAGTCAGTGGCTCGGCGCACGAGCATCTGAGTGGCTAGGCTCCCATCTGAGAGATGCATCTCAGCTCCCAGCTATTCGTAAAAACTAAACTACACTACTTTAGAAGAAAAAAAATCAAAATTAACGAAATAGTATAAAGTCATAAAAACTGACGTCGATGAGCGCGCTGCATCCATCAGATTCAGTTGACCCCTGCCGTCCGAAATATGAAGATATCGCCCTCGTCCTTGACGCTCAATCCTAGGGAGAGTGACAACAGGAAGATAGAAGAAAGGGTACATTCCAACCGACCGTGTGGACGCAGGTACCGAAACTACTTTTATTATGCATCTGAGAGATTCGCGCGCCTAACGGAGGGTTCAAAGTTCATTGAAGGCAATTAAGTGATCTAGTCTTGACCGCACACGGCACATTTTTCCACGAGGTCTTTCAGAATCTGTGAAAGAGGGAAATCTTAATATTAAATGAGAGACCCCTTAGAAAGATGCTGGGGACCCCGGGGGTTCACATAGCACAGTTGAAGAACCGTTGCACTAAAGCAGTGTTCTACAGAACCCCCGGGGTCCACGAGATAAGTTTACACTCGTTCGTACTATGTCTTGCAAAACTAAACAGCTATCTAATGGAAAATGCACACTTTTAAATTTGTGACAAAACACCTACAACAGATTCGATGTCGAAACTTAAGCAAGAACAGATCATAAATTTTATGTTGCAAATTCATGCTACATACACAGTATTTCTCACACAGCCATAAACATTTTAATGCCATTCAGGACAATGTGCATGCGTGAAAATTTTTTTCTTTAGATGTGAGTGGCTATAAAAACAAAGTATAGAAACAAATGAAGTCCGGAACATGTAATACGATTGCAGTTATTCTCAATAGACTTCGACAGTTTGTGAAAAAATGCAAGCACATATCCCAGTTACTCAACATAATGCATAGGTAAGTAACACTTGTGGATCACAGATTAATATTATTAAGGAGTAAATTATATTACAAGTAGACTAAAATTTTTTAATAATAAATGTAATGTTTTTTATAATTTCCTTTACATGAGATCTATTGTTGATCTACTTTATATATTATCTTTTTTTTTAAAGATATATTCTTCTAAGTGTGTGTGTGGAATAGGGTTCCACGAAAATATCTTCTAGTTATAAAGGCTTCACGAAAACATCTTCTAGTACTAGGGGTTCCGTGAGTTGAAAAAGTTTGAAGAGACCACTGCACTAAAGCATTCATGTCTACATCAAGGAGAACTCTTAGGCATTTGGGGGGGGGGATCTTAAAATATGATCTTGCGCCCCTTTTGAATATGAGATTTTTTGTTGATATATATTATTGTGTACATAAAATGCAAGGTAATTTTGAAAGTTTTTATTAAATAGAGAGGAATAAAACTAAAAGCAAAACAGTAAAAAAAAAAAAAAAAAAAATAGAATTCAAAATTTCTACTAGCTTGCAACGGCTCGCACTTGTAAGGATTTTTTTAACCAATTAAATAACATTGCTTAAGATCTTACAGAAGAGTTTTTTTCTCTCAGTCCATCCTGTTATTTCCCTTTTTTTTTTCAAATTACGTTATTACCTGTAAGCACTTTAATTAGAACGTCATTTATTCATTTTTGAAAAAAATTCGTCTCACACGCAAGAGATACATACCATTTTTCTTTCCCCACTGGTCTAGAACAGGGATGGTCAACCCCCGGCCCGCGAGACTCATTACAACTGAACAAAATATGATTATTTTGCGCAATATTTTTTTTTTATGCTATCACCTTGTAACTGCAAATTAATCTTTTTAAATTGAGAAAATAAATCTGTTAAATAGTAAGTCTGGTTTAATTTCCTTTTCAAGTTTAAGTCACGATCCACGATCTAGTTTAATCAGTTACTATCGTAGACCCCCCCCCCCCATATATACCTCAATAAACCCCCAAAATATTTTTTCGCTGACGTGAACCCTTGCAAGTCATCACAGACCCCTGAGGATCGACCACTTTGGGAATCAGTGCCATAGAGGCCTGTTTGCGATGGGCCTCATAATTTTGAACCATGGTCATGTGAGGAGAAGACACCTCAGTTGGCACCCCCTTTCCTAACTACCACATCACAACAACGATAAGACATTGAACCTCGACAGATTTAACGTGCATTGATTACATCTAAGGCGGGTCAGTGGTACCAGGACTCGAACCCGTGACGCTCCGGTCACGAGTTCGTGACCATAATCACTAGGCTACTGCAGCCATATGTATTTTAAGGCTGTCTTCGGCGTATTTTTAAAGAATAGGACCTAGATTCGGAAGATTTCTTCAGATAAAATGTATTCCAACATTTATTCAACATCCTAACTTAGCTATCCTATAGAGAGCAGCATATTTCATCATACTCCTCACTTTCATTCTTGGCCCATTTTTTGTGGTACAAAATGCGTTCATTCTCCTACAGCGTAAGGTTAAACGAGATATCCTTTCACATGTTAAAAGGTAAAAATAATTATTTATGCAATATTTTGAAATTTTAAAGACACTATATATCATAAATATATGAATTGCAATGTCGTGAAATTTCACGAAAATTGAGTCATTTTTGTCTGAAAAATGTGCTTCGCGTTCAGTTGAGGCTCTCCGTACATTTGGCGAAGACAGCCTTGAGTTCGGTGTGAAAATATTGTAGGACTTAAAGAAGTGTAACTATGCAAACATTCGTGTGCATTTAAATTTGCAGGGGAAAAAATAATACCAGCCAACGGCAATAAGTTAAATAACTAGTGGACAACCACTGAAATTTTAAGTATTTTTTTTTATCACACTTAGTTTCTAAAATATAAAAACGCATATAACGCGTGAAAATTGTAATTCTAAAGGGGGGGGGGAGAGAGAAACATCAGTTTATTATTTTTTCTCCTGTCCAAAAGAAATCGTGTAAAGACAATGCACATCCTACAGAAGTATGTTGAATGCGATACCTTACGAAAAGCCAGGTTAACCAGCACCACGTTATTAGATAAAGGGGGGGGGGGGAGTTTCCGCCGCTGGTCTCGATTTAACCATGTAGAACGGATCACACTATTCGGTTTCTTCCACCCCCTAACATCCGATCCTGTGAGAAAAGCGAAATCCTTCTGATTTGCATGCAGGCAGGAAACAGATCCGACATCCTTCATTGGACACCCCGATTGTTTCTCGAGGATTTCGGTTTCCATTTTCCTCCGACCATCTGTTGCCCTTGGCCGGCTTCGGAAACGGTGGGGGTGAGGAAACTTTTTAAAAAAGGATGCCTGCGGATTCCCAATAATCAGTGCCGGTTTATCCATTGGGAACCCAGGGGCCCGGATAAGCTGGACTTGACCAGGTTTTCTAGAAATAAATTTCGATCCGCATTCGTCAGTGTGAAGGGGGCCCATAGATCTTCTGCACACAGGTCCCGGAATGAGCTTAAACCGGTATTGCCAATAATCAGTAAATATAATCAGGGGATCCATTCTTCACTTAAAAATCCGGCGTATAACGCGCACCTGTACTTTCAAGTTGCAATTTCTAATTTTTAGGCACATTCGTTGTATTACAGACCCCCATTTTTCACTTTGTACTATTAGTTCACACTTCCCTAAAAAAATTATATTATATATAAAAAATATCTTGTTCACAAATTTTTAATCGTCAATAAAATATTTTTTTTATTCATCCACTCAAGTTCAAATACATCATTTCAAACTTGTAGTGGATGTGCACTTGATGTTAATACAGTTTTTTTTTTCAAATATTAATCCATCAACAAAATTAAACTAATGAATAAATAGTATCAAACAAAAGTAACAGTCCAACACCATATTTTAAAAGGAAAATCGCTCGTTGTGTCTGTGTAGCCGAATGGATAGCGCGCAGGACTTCTAATCCAAAGGTCGTAGGTTCGAATCCCACCTGGGATGACCCAATTCCTGAGAATGTGATTCCTTTTTATATTATTTTATTGGAATTAAATTTAATGAATGAATAAATAGAAAACAATGCGATGGTCCAGTTGATGCCACACTACCCAATATGGTACTGTCAACTTTGTTGTCAGCCCGTGATATCCTTTCCGTGTTTTTTCGGAAACTTGACCTTTCACATAAGACCAAGTTTTCGCACCCCCTTTGCCGCGTGGTGTAGCAGAACTGCATGAAAGGATAACACGTGCTGTCAATCGAGTACCATGTTGAGTAGTGTGGCAGGAAAAGAACTATCGTATTGACGTATGCCGTGAGACCTAGATCTCACACATTGAACGCTTTTTAACAGTGGCGCACACAAAGGGGGGGGGCAGGTCGCCGGGTCCGTACAGCCTTCCCCCAAAGTCCTGATTTTTAGCGCGTTTTTCACGTAGTGGAACAAAAGCGCTATTAGGACGCAAATTTCGTCTTGTCTTCGTTCCATATTTTGTCGTACCTTTTTTCTCAGCCAATAAGCAACCCTTTGACCTCGGGTTTTCGACATTGGGTCGCATTTGTGCCCTAGATGAACCGAATCATATTTAAATTTTCCCGAATTTTCCTGAATTTCGCTAGTTTATAACAAAATTTTCTCAAATTTTACCTAGTAAATTTATTGTTTGCAAAAAGTTTTTTTTAAAAAAAATCTACCTGCACTGATACAGATTTGTGTCATTATTTCTTTTCCGCTCAATGTAGTATATTTAGAAGAGTGATACAGTACTGTTAGTAAAAAGTTCATTAGTTGCATTATATTGTAAAATACAACATGTGAAAAACGCGCTAAAATTACTTGGCCATGCCAATTGATTGATATCTTGATTTTCTCAATTGATTATAATCCAATGTATATAGTACGCAAAATTTAATTCAGCATTTGTTATAGCTAATTATTTATTCAATAATTAATTTTTTACTGTCCCCCCCCCCTCGAAAATTGACGAAATCAAAAGAATATGTTGAGCGGCGTATTGGAACATGGTAGGAGAATGGTGGACTTTTGACCTTGCCTCCCCCCCCCCCATTGAAAAATGGGGGCTTATAAAGTATGCTGCTTGCCACTGCTTGTAAAGTATGTAAATAAAACTTGAATTCGCCTTAGTTTTTTTACTAAAGCGCTTCGAAACCGTGGAGTTAAATATTAATAACCCTGTAAAATGCAAACATGTTAATTTAATCAATATTAAGTGAAATTAAAATAACAGCACCTTTACTTTTTAAAAATTTTTACATAATTTAATAAAACAAATACTGCGTTTATTGTACACCGAATTAATTTTTTCAGGCTCTGCATGAAATAGATACGCGCGCGTTCTATTTATAGTAATTATCAAAAAAAAATTATGGAATTGAATAATTTTTAAAGGTAAAAAAAATGATAATTCACATGTAAAAACAATGCAAACATTACAAAATAGAAATTATTTCACTGTCTCTTCTTTCATTTATATATATCATAATTGAATCCTATTGTTATTGTATGCTAAAAAGATCCAAATTAGGCAGATGATTATGGCTTTAGAGAATAAAATAAAAATCTGACCTATTTATTAAAATACATTTTTACAGTTATTCCTCGAAATGAAACGAGCAGAGAAAAATTCAAAGATATGGCAAACAAGTCAAAGTTAAATGACTAAGATACATGGAAACTGTATGATAGGTTTAATTAAATGAATGGCAGTCACTCATCAACAAATTTCATTGAAAGAATGATATGTGTGAACACATAATGAACAAAATATTTCATTTACCATTTCTTCAATTTTCAACTGATTTGAATAAATTCCAGAGAATCTTTTCACGCAAATTCATCTTCTCATTTTTACACAAACAAGAGAAAGATTTTTCTTTCCTCCTCAATATGACATGAAGAAAGCTAGCTCGTAAAAAGATCACTTCCCTACTTCAAAAAAAACACAAATCCATACCCAGAGAGAAAAAAATTATCCTTTTAATGAATGACTAACATATATTTGCAGACGGGGGGGGGGGATCACGTTCTAAACCAACACATTTTCTCTTGAATCAAACAGAAAAGCGGCAACAACGCTTTAGAGAAAGCAATATAAATGTATGTTTCGCGCACGGTAATAAATGGTTCTTATTACGTCACTCGCGGCTGATCCAACAAGGCACGTGGCTTGCGCCCACAACGACCTTGATGAAGGTCGCCTCTCCGGGCACCTGGAAGCCAACGGTTTCAGCCACTCTCTTCTCCCATTGGCATCAAAATAATTGTTTCTGATTTGCAAAAAAATTCCTTTATAAAATATTATAGCTGATTTAATTTAAACGAAATTTGCATCAAAATTTAGTTGATCTCATTCAATATTTACCTTTAAGTGTATTTTTTTTTTTTTTTTTTTTTGAGTTTTAAAAAAATCGTTTATTTTTATAGGAATGCAGAGTTAGGTAAAAGAAATTCAAAAAATTCAGACAATAATATTGAGTATCTATTTTGACAAAAGCGGTATGCAGACATTTGACATCATACAGTGTTTCCCAAAAATCTGGTATATATATATACAATACCCGTAACACACTGAACTTTATCGCCCATCACATTCAAATGTCAAAAAAAAAAAAAACATGTATGACTAACAAAACAAATCAACGTGCGTTCGGAAACGCGCACACTGAGTTTTTTTTTTAAATAAAATTAAATGCTATTAGAATGTAGACAATTGGCAGCAATATACATTTGTGTGCGAGTTAAGTTAGAATCTTTCTACAAAGAATTTAAAAAAGGAAGATATTTATAGAAAACATGAACAACCGTCACTAACATGCCCTTAGATAAACTTTTCGATTTGCTTCACAAGTAAAAATTGTCAAAATGTAATTTTTTTTGTTCTTTAAAATACAAAAGATGCATCACTCATGAATGTTTTTTAGTATTATTATTAATGACTGCGTATAATATCACAGTAAAAATATAGCCAATAAAATAACGAACATTCAGTCATTACACTAATGTAACACACGGTATAGTTCCAAGACCGAAATGTAGGTGCCGCCATTACAATATGGGTTTGGACCGGAAGTGTGACTGTACGAAACACTGTAGTATCGTCAGAGAGAGTTTGGATCGGAACAAGCATACGTTCCCCATTTCGATGTCCAATCCTGGACTATGTAAACTTTACTTATTTTCTCTAAATGCTTGTCTTGTAATTGTCTAAGTGTCTGTTCTTTGTAACTGTGATATCTTATGCCATTAAATATATTAATTTACCCCGAGATTCTATTAATTACTTTTGGTTACCCCAAGTAATGACGTAAGCGGCAGTTACAATTGGCGCCCAAACGTCGGCCCGACCCCAGCTCTCTCGCTCTTTCCCCCCACAGCCTTAGGGGTGGAAGTGTTTGTCATCCCGACAATAAGAGGATTCGCACCCTGCGAATGAATATTTTCATCCAGAAAATCTGTTAACAGAAAAGTGTTGCTTATTCTAAATAATCATGCTCTGTTTTTGTGTGTGTGTGTGTATAAGATTATTATAAATTTTGACATAAATTGTGCGTTACTTGCAAAACGATGTCTTTATTTTTCTCTTGGACAGTTACATACTATTTAGTAAAAAAGAAAATATATATATATATATCCATTTTTTCTTCTGTGAACTATGACTTACTTATAAAAATGTGATGATACTTCCTGGATCCTTATAACCTGTAGTTTATGAGACTGTATTTTTGGCGTAAAGTAATATCTTGTAATTTTTTTCTCTTCTTTAAAATAGAATATTGTTTTGTTAAGTAGGAATTTTTTTATTTATGAGTATATGATTCTTTTTTTTTACTTGAGGGTTTTGTTATTTCTAAAGTGGTTTTCTGATCATTTTTATGATATATGTATTTTTTTTTTTTTTTTGGCTAAAACTTGGAAAAAGTTTTTTACTTTGATTATGTATTAAAAATGATAAAAACGAAAATATTTTTATTTTTCCTTTTTGTGATTCATGAAATTTTTTTGAATTGTATATTGTAAGAAAGTAAGATATTATTTTTTGTGGCATAATACTGTACTATTATTCTGTTAGTAATATTTTGTCAAATTTAATTTTGGTCTGTTTATATATAAAATTTAAAAATCAAAGTTTAAATTTGTAATTAATTCAATGTGAAAAAATTTGAATCATGTTTCCAACCAGGGGGAGGGCCCCCATCCAATAGCAACGACTCCCATAGAAAAAGTATAGACCACCCTGGTCATGAAAGAAGTGCCGCCCCGGCAATCAAAGAGAGACTCCTGTTATAGAAAAGTGTATAGACCACCCTGGTCTCAGAAGAAGTGCCGCCCTGGCAATCAAAAATTTCCTATCATAGGAAAAGTATATAGACCACCCTGGTCTCGTATGAAGTGCCACCCGGCAATAAAAAAAAATCCTGTTATAGGAAAAGTTTATAGACCACCCTGGTCTCGGAAGAAGTGCCACCATGGCAATCAAAGATTCCTATCATAGGAAAAGTGTATGGACCACCCTGGTCTTAGAAGAAGCTCCTCTAAGGAAAAGAGGACGCCCCCGAAAAAAGAGTACCTCCTGTTTCCGAGCCGAGACGTCAACGGAATCAGAGTATACACGGTAACACACGGTATAGTTCCAAGACCAAAATGTAGGTGCCGCCATTACAATATGGGTTTGGACCGGAAGTGTGACTGTACAAAACACTGTAGTATCGTCAGAGAGAGAGAGTTTGGATCGGAACAAGCATACGTTCCCCATTTCGATGTCCAATCCTGGACTATGTAAACTTTACTTATTTTCACTTATTTTCTCTAAATGTTTGTCTTGTAATTGTCTAAGTGTCTGTTCTTTGTAACTGTGCTATCTTATGCCATTAAATATATTAATTTACCCCGAGATTCTATTAATTACTTTTGGTTACCCCAAGTAATGACGTAAGCGGCAGTTACACTAGCTTTTATTTTTAATTGATTTTCAAGAAAAAGACATGAATCATTGAAGTAAAACTATTTAAAAATGCAAGTTAAAAAAAACATCCAGTGGATCACAAAAGTGCTCGTACACTTGCAATTTCCTATGAAACAATGTTTTCGACTAATAAAAATTAATATATTGGACTTGTAATTTTTTATATCTGCAACTTGTTCTTAAAAGAATGACATAATTTATTAAAAGTAGTATAACTACTGTATTTAAAAATTAATAATCAAAAATTACTGAAAAATTAAGCCACAAAAGTCTTCGTACACTTAACAAAAAAATATATCATTATAGCTTTAAATATTGTATTTCTTTCTTAATTTAATACTTAGTAGGATATCTTTTAGCGTCCACAACAGCTTTTAAACGTCTTGGTTATAGATTTAATCAGTTTTTTTTTGTAATTTCTGCATCGATTTTCCTCCACGCTTCTGTGATTGTTTTCACTTCCCATTATGCATTTATATGTCATGTTTTCTTTTTTTTTAAAAATCAAATTCTCATCAAGCATGCTTTACTGGGATAAAAAAAACTGATTGAGGAGCTGTTTTCAGAATTTGGGGGAAGTTACAAAGACACCAGCGGCGTACATTGAGAGCAGTGCACTTGGTGTCATTATCCTGTTAAAAAATTAAGTCGTTTCCAATATCCAAATTTTGGGCGGATAATTTAAAATTTCTCTTTGAAATATTTAAATAGATCTCATGATTCACAATGCCATCAAAAAAATACCAAATTACCTAATTTTTAGACAGATTTACAACTTTAACAAAAACTCGAATGAAATGATAGTATACAATGATTTATGTATTTACTTACACTTTAAACAATTTTAATTAATAATGTATTCATTACAAAACACTCAAATTTAATCAATAGTAAAAATAATTTTTATTTTTAAAACAATAAAAGGAATCTAAAAAAATTAAGCATTCTCTCTTTCATTAGATATTTCAGAACACCAGTACTCAAAAATATTACTTTTAAATTGCATAACCTCCGTTTTTGAAGGTCACATTTTCACCCGTTTATATAAGGTTTCAAAATAAAATAAATTAACATACATTCAAAGAGTAACCTGATTATTCCAATCACGCACACACCAACAGATTTCATATATTAGTTAATATAATCTTAACTTTTAATCGAAAATGACAGTTAAAAAAAGCAAAGGAGAGAGAGAGAAGTCCAGTTATTCCATACTTCAATAAAAACCGGATACCAATAATCAAAACTGGAATCTCGCCTTTCAGACGAAGGGGGGGGGGGTTCTTTTTTTCGAGAAAAACTTTTCCATTCGAACGGAAGTCTGTGCTTCGTGGTAAATACGATGCTCCCCGACATGAACTCTATACCTGATTAACATATACTAGTATGCAACAGAGCATGACTCATCAGAAATATGCTTTTCAGCGCTTACCTACCTGACAGACAATACGAGACGATTTAGTTTTCAGGAGAGCAACAACCCCCCCCCCCTTCCCCAAACAAAAATACTGACCTCCTTCGCCAGGGGTCAATGAAGGGATGTGTCAGAATGGGAAGTGCTGCTCAAAATGGAATTTTGTCTCGTTTTTTGAACAAAGGAAGCATGTTTGAAAAATAAAGTAGGGGTAGCGATCTCTGAACTGGCTTAATAAAAAACTGGAATAAAAAACGGCTTAATCTGAGGAATGTGGAGTGTGAAAGAAATCGAACGCTACCCCCCCCCCCAAAAGATCGTCGATTAGCCATCGGAATTGAATGGATATTTTTATAGCACCTCAGAAATTGGGGGGAGGGGCCCGGAATATACACATGAAAATTAAAATTTGAGAAAAGCATATGCTATCAAGCAAAAAAAGAAAGTACTGTTACAGAATCGGACAAATTTTTACCAACTTGGTATTTGTCTATGGCCCTGCTTCAACAATCACACTGTAACAACAATCACTTTTCTCAAAATTATTTTATTTTTATTGCAATTGCTCCGAGCAATATAAGTTTGGTTCTGCAAAACTGATAATTAGCAAGATTTTTTTTTTAATTTAACGTTTTTTGATAATTTAGTTAAAAATTCCGTGACTGAAAATGTTTTTCTGAGAGAAAAAAACTATAATAGAATTCAAATTTTTTTTATTCTTGATCAATAATTCAATTCAGAAACCCATGTAATAAAGTTTTTAATTTACATTCATATAAGAACCGGAATTTATTTTAAATCGCAAAACATTTATTTAAAATTGCAAGGAGTAATTGAGAAATACATCCATAACATAAAAACCCATGAAAGATTTATAAAACTCATTTTTAAACTGATATTTAAGAACTTTTCATAACATAAGTACAATAGAATACTTGAAGTCCCCTTAACATGAAATACACATCTATGTACTTAGTAAATTCTTATATTAAATAATGGGTTCAATTCATGACGGTCACATGATAAAGACAAACATGTGTTCGTTACAGAATTTAAAAAAATTGACACACAAACATTAAACTAACTTGTACATGTTCTATTCATAGATGAAATTTCAAACTTCATAATTGGGCAAAGATATTCAAGTGTGATAAAAAAAAAATTCAGCAGAAAGATTTTAAAATTTGTAAAAAAAATTTATTTTACGCATGTACTTAGAGATCATTTTTTTATATCTATGCGTATTATTGTTGACATATATGTACTTTTTACGAGAAAGTTTCTGTGCAAAGAGCAAAAGTTGGCAACAATGAAGCACATGAATTGATTAGTTGGAAACACATTAGTGCATTTACTGTGTGACTATGATGTCACATGAGTTTTTGCTGATTGGGTAGAAACACGTGGTGGTTGTTATCATGAGCCCTTTACATCCAATTAAAACAGTACATTGTGAAATTCAAAGATTGTTGTTTATAGTTATATATATATTTCGGTACATACTGTATTAACCCTTTAACAGTAATTGGAGATGATTTCACCCAACTTATAGTTAGTTATAGTGTTTGCGCATGTTAGGAACGTTTTTTAATTGTTGATTAATGAAATGCCGCGGTATTATTATCTGTATAAGCCAGTAACAACCTCCGTAATAAGGTGATCCTTTTGGTATAGTGGTTAATTTACTCGGTTTCGGATCCAAAGGTCCCGTGTTCTGTCCTCCGGATAAGCGCGCCACTTCAAATGTTGTGGATTTTGGCGACTGTTTTTACTTTGACAAAAACATTCAAATGGTTAGTGGCAACTCTGGACATGCAAATCATACCAAGCCACGTCATCTCAAAGTACTATAAGAAATCCGTCTGCAAAAGAGGATCAAACAGTTTAGTAACTCCTCGTAAAACGTGCGCAGTGACATTGTAACCTTGTTTGTTATGTTTCAACTATACGTAAAAAGTTCTTAAAACGAAATTTGGTCATTATTGAGTTGAAATTTATTGATACTCAAAGGTTAATATGCAAGTACCCAGTAACGTTTTATCGAAAGCATTTCCATCTAATGTTTGTTTTGGATAAACATATATAAATATCGTTTTAAAAACAAACCTCTAGCATTTACTGAGAGATTAAAGAAAACTTGCAATAAAACAGTGCAGGAGTGGGCAGTTAGAAAACCATGTAAGACAGAAAATGTTTTCTATATTTGGGTCAACATATATTTGTGAGCGAAGTTTTTTTTGCCTGAAAATCAACAAAAGTAAATATATATGCAAGATAGATGACATTAACTTGCAGGATGTGATAAGGATTTCAAATAGCTATTTCATTCCTTAAAAAAAATTGCAGAAAAGTGTGTGTGATAGGGCTCATTTATTTCATTAAACTTATTCTAAAATTAAATGTGCTTGTTGTTATGGATGTGAAATTAGCACGGTAAATGAATAGAATAAAACTGACACTAATTAACTTATAAATTGTACCATATTAAAATCAATAAATATACCTCTTCTTATGCAAAGTTAACAAATGAATACAATTATTTTTAAAAAGGTGTTAAACCTCGGCATCCCCCACTTATTCAATGCGGCTTTTGAGCCAAAAAGTTACCCGCTCTAAAAGTTATATTTCTCTTTTTTTTTTTTTTTTCTCACTATTTGCAGAAGATAAATGAAATTGAAAACGAACCACACCTCCTTGTCTTCAAAAGTCATCTTGTTTTTGATAAACTTGACAGAAGCTGGAACATTTTGAAAGATTGCTGAAAATATCTTGAAAACAAGATTACAAATGAAACAAACACAATGATTAGATGTCTGTTATTGGGGAAACTTTACAGATGTTATTAAAATAGATTACATTTAAAGATCATCTTAAAATAATATTTAGACATGTGCAATAATTTTTTTAAATTGACATAAATAAAAGAGTTGAAGATTGTTATAAATATATCACATGACTAGTTCAAAGCTTGGATGAGCTCTCTCTACAGCACTTTTGATTTCAATAAGAATAATTTTGGGTTCAATATTTGTTTAAAAAATCTTTCATTAGTTGTTTGAATGATTTTCATTGTTCTTAAGGTTGTTGTTTTTAGCTTAATATTAAAGAATAAATTTTTTGAATAAAAAAAAAAGTCTCGGTTTAAGTTGCAAGACAATCATTTTTTTTCTCAAATAAAGAAAATGTGTTTAAATTTAAGTTAGCATAGCTTTAGCATCATGTATCCATAAATACCGTGTACTCTTTGATTCGAGAATATTAAATATTCAATTAGCTCCATTTACCATTAAAGTAAATGGTGAAAAATAAAGCAAATTTCTGAAGAAAACGATCAAACAGAAATTATTAGTTTCATAAAATATGGTGTTTTTCTATGATATGATATATTCATGTTGTTTTCTCCATATTTGAAACAATTCCGAGTGATCTAGAAATAAATGAAAGCAATTAAAATATCTATTGTCGAATTACACTCTACTATCGTACACCAGGGTGTTATTGTATTCATTTCTCTGTAGGTGAAAGAGAATTAACACCTTGAGAAAAATGAAGGCAATATTAAAATATCTATTGTCGAATTACCATGGTTGTGAACATGAAATGGTCAAATATCAAAATATACAAGGCACGCGTGTGCGTTTAAACAATACCGAATTTTTTCTTCGTGTCTTTTTAAATACATCCACAAAAAAAAAGAATGCAGCTGCAATTTTTTAATAAAATTATAAATATATTTTCAATGCATGATTCTATGTAACAAGAAATGCTTTCATTTCCCCCCTTCTTTAAATTAAATCATAGGCACAATACGTCACTTTCAACCCTAAAAATTCGTTACAGAAAATTTACTGCAACCATCTGATTCATAGTTAAACCAAAGAACACCAATGGTTTCAATTTACATAATCTCCGAAAAGAGTCATTACCAGATCACACCCCACAATTGTTGATTTAACAACGCCCTACACATCCCATTTCTTGTTCCGTCATGCGTTTCACATACATTTAATGAACGAGAATCCGATATTCCACCCACAAAAAGGACGAATCAAAATCAGATGTAGCATCAGCAGACGCGTGGCCGACTGGAAGCCAATTAGACAGCATGCCCTCAACCGTGAGATGAGTCAAACGAATAAAGAAGAAACATAGAACTGTCGGTCACATACAAGAGACCAGGTGCAAATACAGTAATGGACTATTTTTTTTTTAACATTTATAAACCCCGTGCACCACCGAACGTATAACACGGGGGTAAACAACACAGACAGAAGAAAGGATTACAACACAAACATCCATGCCTTCTCCGGGATTCGAACCCAGTCCCTGCGGCACCGCAGTCAGCTTCACTGACCACTATACCGGATGGGCGGCTAATGGACTAGTTCTAGCTCCTTTTAGAACACGAATGACTATCAGCCAAGAATAAAAATGCGGGCTGAATAACTTCAACTGTAATTGCAGTTGGCGTTGCAGATTTTTGTTCTTGGATTAATCAGTTTCAACCGCACATTTACAGGCGGGGGCAAACTTTCATTCAAAATTGATACAGAATTAGTACAACGCCGAAAATAAATACTAATTTTAAGGACTGTTTCTATTTTTTACTCTCCATTGTGTTTTCAACCAAATTTAACCATAATGGTAATATCATTAGTATGAAATATCATAAATAAATGCATTTTGAAAACAAAATTTGATGGGAAAGAAATACTTTAAATATATACATGTATGTCAAATTCTAAACTTATTTCTCCTACCATTCTAAGTTTTTATCGAGTGAGGGAAAAAACATGCAAAAAAATTAAGGTAAATAAAAAAAAAGTATCATTTGGTCCGCATGATTTTCTAACATGAATTTCTAAACTATCCATCTTTTTACCTTATATATAAAAATTTCCGATGAGAATTTTTAAAAAAAAATTTAGTATAACAAATTAATTAGTTTATAAATGATTAAAGTAGAGGAAATATTTTTTGAAAACATTAAAATAGCTAATTAAAAAATATTGCAAAAACAGTTCATTTTAAATTTCATTCGATTCCATTAATTTCTATAAAAATATATTAATGCTATTGATGATAATAAAAACAAAATTAAAACAGTACATCTTAGTGGCGTACACAGACATCTTTTATGAGGGGGAAGTGTGAGTCACACTTTAAAAAACATGTAGACGAAAGCTCCAAGGACAATTTATATGCTAAAAACTTTAAATTTGTTCGTCTATGAGGAGAGCCTCCAAGCCTTACTTTTGGCACATACACAAGGCTATATTTTAAGTCAAACGTCTTTCAAGTCATTTTAAGTCTATATTTTAATGCAAATAAAAAGCAGAACAAAAAAAACTTTAGCATGTATTTTCAGTCAGCTATTTAAGAAAGCATAAAAGGGCTTTCAAAATCAGTATGATAGTGTAAAAATTTGGAGTATAAGTTTTCCAACACTGCAAACAATGATAGGTGTTCGCACAGAACACAAAAAAATATTTAAAGCTAAAAAGAATACTAAAAGAAGTATCTTGATGTGTTAACAAAACAGATAATTTTTTAGTATTGTTTCTACTTCAGATTAATGTAGAATCATGCAGAATCAGAAATAAAAACTTTGCATAAGAATGGAGCGCCAAAATTAACACTAAAATGTTTCCTGCTGATAACCATATCATGAGTGTAAAATTTTCTATTTATGTAATAGTCATATACTACTACGAAAAAATGGGGGGGGGACAATTTTTACAAATATTAATGAAAATATATTTTCAACTTTTATATTTAATATCACTTGTTATTTAAACGAAAAAGAACAAATTATTATTGGTTAAAAAAAGAGAAAAATATTCATTAAATCATATGAAAGAACAGATATAGTATAAAAAGCTTTTCTAGTAAAAATGGCATGCAACTTTCAAAAAAATAAGAAATAAATCACTTCATGACAAACCAATATTTTATATATCAGTTTTTGCAATATATTAAAAATATTAAAATCAAAAGCATTTATTTACAGATGCTTAAGATATCAATTGGTTTCCTGCACATAAATATTCAATTTTAAAAACATAATTGAGTAATTGCGTACGCTTCATTTGAGAATATGAGATAAGCTTTCTTATAAAATTTATTTTCTGCATTAAATATATGTATATTTATAAGGTAATGTGCACTTTGGTCAAATATTGAGACAATTTTTCAACTCACAAGATTCATATCACATATTCATATCTAGTACTGTCTTGAAGGATAATTGTGTTTATCTACATACACATACTAATCATATATTAAAATTGTATAAGAGTCAAGACTAACTTTTTTAATTAACATGCTTTTATAAGTTTCACTTGTATGTAACAGAATCTTTGAACTCGATTTTTACTCACTTTAAAAGGTCAGATTAATTCGAAAATTTGCACACTTGTCAAGGACTAATGACAATACAATAATTTCATAATTTTGTTCCATTGTCCAGATCAGGGCATCAGGAATAACGATTTCCAAATTTGGCGACTAATTCCATATACTATTTCGAGATTTGGTGATTAAAAGATTAAGGTGCAACCCTAAAAACGAACACTTGTGGTTAATAGAAATAAAAAAAAGTGTTCTCTCTCTCTCTATGTGAGAAAAGGAAGGGTGGGTGTATGTACGTCAGCAATTTCTTACCATAATATAAACAATTGTCTAGTTTTTCTGAAAATGGAAATAAAAAAAGACTCGTGAAAAAAAAAATTTCTGTTCTAACTCCTAAATATTTTTTATTTTTATAAAGCGATACGTTTAAAAAGGTGATAATACGATTGACACTTTATATTTTTTTGCCATGTTTTTATTAACTCGCTTTCTTTAATGTCTGTCCGGGGGGGGGGGGGGTTGTAATTGATTTTAAACTGTGTGACTTTCCGATGGCTAGAGACTTGAAATTTGGACCATAGCTCAGAAGTGGATGACATTGCATGAAAATGTGTACAAAAACATGGTACATAAAATTTTTTTTATTATAAAATTGCTTGTTTCTTAACAATAAATATCCTTCAGACCCGTTAATTAATATCCATTGAAGAGCAAGACTAATTCCAGCAGCCACGTAATTCCGGCTCCAAATACCAAACTCAAGGATAATTTCAACAATGAATAAATGATAGTTAAAAAAACAAAAACAAAAAAACACTTTTATTGTAAATTGAACTAAAAAATGAAAAATAAGTTATAGTTTTAAAAAACACGATTTTACAGTAAATCGAACTAAAAAGTTAAACAATAATTCTTAATATAAGAATAAAATGATTAACTAGAAAATTAATGTCATTGGGGTAAAAGCGTGGGGTGTTTTGCAATACATTTTTACACTAACTCAGCATTTTGGAATAGAACTAGTAAGAAATTATAACAACTAATGTAGAGCACGCTTTTACCCAATAACATTAATTTTCTCGTTAATCATTTTATTCTCATATTAAGAATTATTTTTTTACTTTTAGTTTGATTCACTATAAAAAAAGCATATTTTTTAATTTTTTTAAACTATAATTTATTTTAAACAAGATTCTCTTTTAATAACTGTCACAAGCATGTTCTCCAACCAAACTTCTACATCTTGTACGTTTTTTAGACAGAATTATTTATATTGAGTCCAACAATATATAAATACAAAAAAAAATTTACTTTTCCGAATAACTTTAATGAAATCAATAGCATTTTAAGCTAGAAAATTAGCTGCTCTGTCAGAGCCTGAACATTTATCATTGTTCTTAATAATCACCCCCCCCCCCAAAATAAGCCACAAAATTTCAACGGAAATCAAGGTTTTTGCTATGCAGCTCACAAATTTTATTTACTTGGTTATACTAGCATTAAACACTAACTGACCATGCATTGGCATATACAGACATTTTGGTGTTATTTTTTGTGAGGTTGAAAATAAAATGACAACAATAAGCTTTCTTCAGTAAAATTTACATTTATTAAGAAGGTGCATTAGATAGCACTGCTAACAAACTACATATTTTTTATTTACAAAGAATGCACAAATTCAGAACTGATCAAACAGTATTTTTAAATCATTTCCATAAAAGTAAAAGAAATCTAAAGTTTTGATATCATAACTCAAATTACATTTGTAAATCAATGAATAATTTTAAAAGATCCAGAATTTTCTCATAAAAAACTGAACTAAATATTAATATTTGATAAGTTAGAAAAAAGATGGATAAAAGAAAAAAAAGATACTTGTGCATCAGCAAATTATGCAAAATATCATTATGCAATCAATATTTCTTGGAACTCATTTGTATTAATTTTATAAGGCACATTATTTTTCTTCTACATTGCTTATAAAAAATTATTGAAAATAAGGCATCTGTTTTCTGGAAAAGAAAATGTAGCAGAATATTTCTAAAGTTATGTGTGTACTTCAAATTCTCAGAAATTCCAATTTAGCAATTTATTGGTCTTGGGTAATTAGATCTTAAATCTATTGATAAAAAAGAATTGATATTTAAAAACACTAATTTTAAATATTTAATTAAAATATGAGTAAATAATAAGAATTAGTTAATATGTTTATTGTAATATTACAACTCAAAACAGGCTATTACAATGAAAACAGACTCAAAAAATCTTATTAGTAGAACACAAAACTTATTTCATATTCTATGCAGATACAATTATCATCAATCATTTTCTAACATTAATAATGTTTAGAAAATTCCCAGAAACTTTAAATTTTTATTAGTTATTCAACTTAATTCTAACAATGTAGTGATATGGTTCAGAAATTACAATTCACTGGTTTTTGAAAATATTTTATAAAAGAAATATGAAATGTGTTGAATATAAAAAAATTTGACAGATCTAAGCAGCTTTTAAAATAAATTATATCCCTAAAAAGCAATCTTTTGTGGTCATTCTACAGTAAATTTATAAGTAATATTTGTGCATTTAATTACAACAAACACTATCTGTAGCATACAAAACAATTATATGCACACACAAAATGCAAAAAAGTATCATATCACTTTTTAGCTAACATTTCGTAAGCATATATACGACAAAATGTTGGAATATTATATAACACATTAATCTTGATTTTTTTTTATTTATAATTCTTTGATACTTTTCCCATTAGTTGAATGCAAGATAAAAACTGCAAAGCTTAAAAGTGTTTTGAACGTAACAAATTATTTTACTTTAATAATAATTGATATTTACTTTATTAAATGTAATGAAAATTAAAGATCACAGAGCCAAATATTCTGGTATCCAGTTAATGGGAAAGTACTCATTTTACTATTAACTTTGTGCTAGTTAGAATTATGTGGTAGATATACAAAAATAAATTAGTTAGATGAAACTTTCTTCCTTTTATCATATTTTGTTAAGTATGAATATATCTTTTTTTGGTACTTTCATATTATTGCAACCTGTTGGCAATATTATATGAAACGAAGCACATAATTGCCAATGCTGCACAAACAACACATGCAAAATTGGGTTTGCCAAGTTATCTTAAGGTTGTTTTCAATGTATGAGAGCGTAAACTTAATGCACAGCACATTTTCGGACAGAAAAATGCCTCTTTATAAAAATTGATGACATTTTAACATATAATATGGCATTAATAAATATATAGTTTAAAATATAGCATTTTTAAAATTTCAAAATATTTCTTAAAGAGGCATTTTAATAATTCATTTTTCATCATACATAATTCATTTTTTCTATTAGCATGAAAAGGGATAGCTCATTTAGCATTACAGCATAGGAGAAAAAATGCAAAACACATTTTATAAAAAAAAAACTTTGTGTCAACTTGAATAAAAATGTGCAGTATGATGAAATAAGATTCTCTACAAGGTAGTGAAGCCAGAATAATATTAATGTCCGAGTACTTTTATATCTGAAAAAATATTCCAAATTTCAGTCCTATTCTTTAACATTAACCGAAGACAGCCTTAAACGTTGACGATAGTTGCAATAATACGCAAGTACCAGTATATGTATAATTTTTTGGGTACTTATGTATTAGCATCAGCACAGCCAAATTCATGCCACACTAAGTACCGAGAAATAAAACTGATTATTTTTAGATAAGGAATGTAGGGGCAAAGGGCAAGTATACAGTATTGAATGTTTTAAATATTCGTTTTTGTTACCCAAGAAATGTATTTTTCGAACAGCTTCAGAACTAATTAAATATTTAAATTATTTCCAGTGTAGAAGATTAAAATAAGATCTAAGTGTTGATGGATATTCTCCAAAAAAACCAGGGCTGCAGTTTTTTAAACAACTTAGCAGGTTTTTTTATTTGAGCTAGTGCGTGGATAGCAGTAGCATCTTCAAAAGGACAAACCTCTACTGCAAAAATAATTAAATAAAATATGTCCACCCATCCGCTATAGTGGTTAGTAACGCAGACTGCAGTACTCAGAGAGAACACCCCCAGGGTGTTCTCCCTGAAAATTAGGGTGGAACCGAGAGCAAAATCGAACTGTCACCTGCATGGTGCTCAAAGCTATGACTAACGACAGGCATAAAAATCTAGCCCCTTGCCGCGATGAGTTTCGTGGGCCTTGATCTGATATTACTGTTGATCAGGTGGGGTCAGTAATAACAAGTATAAATATTTGGTACTTAGTAGTAGTGTCACCACAGCAAAATTTGCACCACACAAATGGAGTCATGATATAAAAACAAAAAGCTTCTCGCGCTTTATATTTGAAAAAGAAATCAGTCAAATTTTAGTGGGAAATAGTGCAATTCATTAGGTGCAAATTTGACTGCTGTGACATTTATATGCAACTACCAAATAGTTTTTAAAAAATAAGCATAGGATGCTATTTCGAGGGTAACTGCTAGAATGTTACCTAAAAGTTAGCATTGTATAAATCACTGAAGGGAAAAAATCTCACAATTTCAATGAATTTGAATTTAATAAATGCTGTCCAAGGTCCGAACCACCCATGGGTGTTGCTGCTGCATCAATGATGTAGACCTCCAAGCTATAGAGGCCCCAACATGTGTAAGGAAAAAAAATTCTAAAATAGTAAGAGGGCCTGAAAAGGGCCTCAAGGAATTTTAGATACAGGGCCAACTCAGGACTAGCTATATCAGTGAAACCACCCTTTTCATTATCTATTCATATATATATAGGGCTAGAGTTCAATAACAAATATATACAATGTACTATGCCTTATTCAAGCTTCCATTTAACTATTTGGCCCAGAGACTTATTTTATATATTTTAAGAAATTTTATATATTTATTTATTAATTATAATCTCATACTTAGACTTATCCATAACATAAGTTTATTTTCATTTCAATATAAATCTTTGTCAGTCTCAATCCTACTGAACAGTTACAGTATAAAGATCAAATATGAAAAACAAAAATTAAGTAAAAGAACAAGCTATTAAGTTCGAATTCTGCAACAATCACATCAAATTAAAGTTTTTATTTTGCATCTCTATTCTTTAATTGAGTTGATAAAATGTTTCCCCAGACATTTGCACCTGTACTTTTTAGAATTATCATAATTAGTAATTCCATTACAATTTTAAAAATTTAATATATATTCTATCATGCAATATCAAATATGGGCTCTTTTAAGCAACATTCAAATAGAGTATGAACAAGATATTTTTTACCTAATGATCTTAAAAATATGGCTATAATCGTAAAATAAAACCTGCAAAAAAAAATCCTTGTTAATGTATATTACTAAAAACTTTCAATTAAGAATATGGAAAAATATGACTGATATATATATTGATTTTACCTGAAAATAAATAGCAATGAACAACATAAAACATATGACTTTTCAATATTTATCAAATGACAGATCTCCATCTGAATCCCAACATGGTTATGATTATATATATCTTGCATTAAAAAAAAAAGTTCATTAGTCTGGTACATATGATGAATTTTGTCTGAACATAAAAACTTGTAGATCATTTTATATTAATTTTATTGTACAACATAAATTAACAAATAATTATTTTGACTGTCCATAACTGGAATCATCTTCACAATTAAAAAACTTGATTTTCATGGGGAGATTTAGTCACTTGCAATTTTCAAAACACTCAATTCAATTATTTTAACACTTCACTTGATTGAGGATTAATGCAAAATATACAAATCCATTTTAAATACATAAAGTTTAATAACTTTGATTATAATAGATAAAATCTGCAATCATTTCGAATGCAGAAACCTAAAGATGCAGCGTTTCAACATAATCTGGAGAAGTTTAAAACAATTTAATCAACTGATACCAGGGCAGTTCCGAACATAACAACAGTTCCAGGGCAGATTAAGAATGAAGAATAACTTACTTTTGATACTCGTCTGTACAAGTCGCCAAGACTTATTGTACTTAGGTTCATCTTTAATGTCCTTGCACACTTTAACTAGCATTTTGTTTTCTTTTTCACAAATACTAGTGTCCTGGGGCTTTTTCTCGTAGTTTGGTTTTTGGGGGACTTCTTCACACACTTTTTCCCACAAAAATCGTCCCTCCGCCAATGGTTGTTCACGCTCGAAATCGAAATTCCATGCTTTTGCAGCTTTTTCTGATATTTCGGACATGTAGTGGGTCAGCATTTCATCAACATCAGGCACAGCCTCACTGACCGCTCCGAACAGGTTGCGCCTCGCGCTCATGACGGTCATAGGTTCAAATCCCCACATGCAGCACATCGCATTCACAGTCACTATGTCTGGTTGGAAAACAGTCTCCACCTGTCTGGTCATCTTGAGTCCAGCGATAAATCTCAAAAAATTTTCAAACACTGGTCAACACACAAATATGGAAAAACGAAAAAAATTCAAACTTTTGGATTGATGAAATAAAATTCTTCGGAGTCACTGATGAACAAACACACAATTTACAATGCTTATTGTCACCAAGTTAAAATATGTCCGTAGTGATCATGACCTTCCAAATTTTACTATCAATGGCCCACGCGTTGTTTGATTAAATAGTAAAAACATGCCACTTGCGAAGTTAAATTTCCATCCGAAATGCTACTACGGTGGCTGTGACGAAGAATGACGCAACACGCAATCTTCAATCGTAGAGTAAGATGGCGAATCCCGCCATTTCCGATCAGCCAATGGGAAACGGAATAATATTGTCAATAGGATTCTGATTGGTCAGATAAGGGCTTCGGCGGGAAAATGCTGCTTACTTCTACGCTAAGAATTTTCGCGCCCAATTGCACCAAGGACGGGGGGAAAGGGAAACAAGCGAAAACATGCTCGCGCTACACTTCCTAGTAAATTGCAGGAGTATTGCTTTTGGCGAGAATTCGCCTTAAACGCTTTTACGAGCGCAGTTGATTCGTGTGATAATTCGTTCTGAGAATAATATAATTTCGTAAAAACACTGAAATTAGTAGGGATATTTTAATCACTTCCGCGAAGAAACACTTGTAAAAAGTCATAGTAGATCTTTTTCTCCCACATTTGAAAGATTATAAAAAAAAAAAAAGCTGACGACATAACATTCAAGAATTTTTGACTAAAGGAACTCTGATGAAAGAATTATTACATGAAAACTTGCTCAACATGAATTTTAAATTGTAATGCTAACAGTAAAAATACAAAAAAAAGTCATTTATTTTATATCATTCTTTAAAATGAAAATTTATATTTTGTAAAATAAAGCTGATTGGTAATAAAACTTAAGTTTACAAACCTGTACACCTCAAGACGAGTAATTGTAAATCAACTCTAGTAATTGTAAATCAACTATGAAAAAAGTGTTGAATATTTAGATAAATGAAACATGAAAATTTATTTATAGAATTTTACGTTCTTTTTCTCAATTATATCTTTTTATTAGTTCTGTCAATTTTATAAGCGTATATACTTACTGATTGTGTCCTTTCGATTAGCGATTCTTTCTTAATTCAAATTTTTCTCTGAAAAAGTTGCAGCACAAAAAAATTAATTCTTCAGAAACTACGTAATTAAAACAAATAAAACGAAAAATAAACTTTTTCATTTAAATGAATAGTAAGAAAAATTCTTTGAATGAGCCATACTAAAAATCAAAAAAGGTCTTTGGTATTCCGATATTAATTTTATTTTGCTGTGTTTAATTTCAATATGAAAAATAAGCTTTTGTTTTTTATTTTAAAAAAATAAACTATTTCGTAACGTATTAAAAGTTATTGAACGAATGAGCATTTAACATGTACTTTATCTCCCTTTTCAGCGATTAAATTGATAAATAATTTCACTTTTTAACTAATATTTTTTTAATAGGCCTTGCTGATAAACATGTGGCTTTGTTGATATTCTCAAGTTGCACATTCCCTCAGTTGATTGTTTTGAACCCACTAAAAACCGTCGTGGAAAATAATAGGAGCTTACAGTTAGTTTAATAATAGAAACTACAGTAAATAAGCACACAAAATATTGGGCATCGACGCCCAGCACCATGTTTTTCTTAATCCTTCCCAATCCCTTTTTTTTTTTTTCAGTTTCTTTTTCCTGGGTAATTTGTTGCCATCAGCAAAAGAGTAATCTTTCTTTTTAGTGGTATCTTACAGCCTCAAAATTCTCACATTGTGAGATGAAAAACCAATTCAGGTATTGTTCGCGGCACTTTTACTCAACACAGTATGGCGAGAATTGTATTGAAGCCTAACGTTTTAAAGCTTCAAGAGGGCTATTGGCGACGGACCGTGTAATTTTGCACCATAGGCAAGTGACGTGGACGATACTTCACAGTATGTATGTGTGTGTGTGTGGCGAAGTCCTTCACTAATTATGCTGTCAAGTGACTCAGGAAAACAACCAAGCCAAGTGGATCTGTACCCAATACATTGGTGAAAACAATTAAAGGGACAAATGTCCCCCCCCCCCTATAAAACAGAGCTAACAAAGCAAACAAAACCAAATCTGGCCAAAATACCATCTGATATAAGACAGATATAAGGGGAAACAAAAATAGGCCCAACCCGAACCCTAAATAAGGATACTGGTCACTTGTCCAGCAGAGTAGCTGACCGACGCCTTGCAGTCAGAAAAAAATATATTTAATAGGGTGTATGATCACCTCTAATAGCTACACAACTCTCACATCCGAGTTCCATACTGTTTACCAGGATTCTTATAAACCCCTTTGGCAATTGCGCCCACTCTTGCACCAAGGCCCTCTTGAGCTCCTCGATGGATCTTCGAGTTGTAATTGAGGTCCAAAGACAACCCATGCATCTCCAATGGGATTAAGATCAGGGGACATCAAAGGGCATTCCAGTCATTGAATATCCTCTAATTGGAGGTATCCCGAGGTCCTTACAGCAGGTAGCCTGCGATTGACCCGCTTCGAATCTTCCAATTACGCCCCCACCCCCCTCTTGTAGCATCGTCTAAAGCAGGGGTGGCCAACCTTTTTGGTAAGAGTGCCACTACCTGATGATAAATCAATACGTGTGTCACTTCCAACTTTTTCAACAAACAAAAAGATATAAAAAAGGTTAAAAAAAATGTCACCTATTGGCTTATGGGACTTTTACTCAAACTCAGTGGCGCAACAGCCCATGAGGGCCAAGGCCTACTGTGCCCATCTCAATATACGTGACCATTGGGCGCTGGGGTGCATGAGCAGATGTTCCGATCAGGTGGTCAGCCTGAAGCGAAACCCCCAGTGTTTGGTCCCCAAGTAAGCTTGGTTCTCATTTTATCGACCCACTGATGGGATGAAAGGCTGAGTCAACCTTGCCCAGCCCGGAGTTTGAACCTCGGACCTGTGGTGTGGAAGCGCGATGCACTAACCATTCAGCCACTGGGCTTCTGGGACTTTTACACAAATAGCATATATTTTATACAAGTCTAAGTAGTGAAAATTTAAAAACAATATAATATATTCTTAGGTTTTATTGTTAATAAACTTTTTAGGTATAAAATAAAAATGAGTAACTTTAAACATGTAATTCTAATTTATTGTTAAACAGTCAGTACTTGCTTTTGAGTACTTGTGGCTTTTGAGTTTGTAGTTTTTTTTACCAAGTAATCTAAAATTAATTTTTGAAGATGTTAGCAAAATAAGATTGTTTTAGGTGTATAATATCAGTTAATTTTGAGCGATATTATGATTTTATTATGTTTATAATAGAAAAGATTTGTTCACAAACATGTGTTGATCCAAAACTACAACAATATCTAACAGCTAAATTGCGTAAATTTGGAAAATTGCCTATCGGTTAAAATTTTCAAAATTCAATATATATATATATATATATACAATTTGGATCACTTGAGTTGAAATAAGTCCCATTTATTTGATTTTCAGTTTAGTATGGTGCTGTAGATTAATAATTCCGATTTGGATTTCAGGTGGGTAATAATCAAGGTCTTGTAGTGAAATTGAAAAAGGATTTATGAAAAGATAAGCAATTTTTTTACTATCTTGAAAACCATCCAACCTAGCACTGAATGAATCCTATAAAATGAATGATAAATTTTTAAATCTATAGTATTATTTTTGGATGGTAGTTTTTGCATATTGTGAAACGTGTTGATCTTTTTCTTCGAGATTGAGACAAAAGATGCGAAGTTTTGCTTACAAAAGATATATAATCAACCAGGATAGGAAAAACACATTCTTTCCCTGTACTCTTAAATTTAAATTATTTAAATACCCCATAATATTGGTAAAAAAAAAAAGCTTCATCCCACAGCCAGTCTTCATTCTTGAGTAGCCAACACTATCGGGCAATTCATTGACTTCCAGATATTATAAAATACGCACTCTCAAATTCCAAAACTTCGTACTTGCACATCCTTAGGAAAGCACACAATAATGAATGAGTATTCTTTATACGATAAATTTCTAGTGTAAATCAATTAATTAAAAGTGTTTAAATTAAATTTTGAGATTTTTTTGTCTGAGACAACCATGTTTTTAAAAAATTGTAAAGAAAAAATTCTATATATTTTATTTTACTATCAAATTTTTCAATAAGTCTTCGCGTGCCACTGTCATAAGTCCGGCGTGCCACAATGTGGCACGCGTGCCGTGGGTTGGCCACCACTGGTCTAGAGTAAGTGTGTAAAGCCGAAAGACTGATTTGGGCTAAATAAGCTAGGTTTAACATGAGGTGGGCCGCAAAAAAAATCTATATTCATAGAAAGGGAGATTTATTTTGAATAACGCATTATGTAAAAAAAACACATATAAAAGAACAAGAAAAATGTAATGTATACGTTCTGACTCTTGACATCTCTTCTCTGCTACTATCTTTCTTATTTCGGAAGAGAAATTTTGATATTTTATTATATATTATTGTGCGCAAATAATATATCGGACTAGGCTACGTGTTTCAGTGAGCAAGTGAGGTTTCTCCACTCAAACACTATCACAGAACCACTACCTAACGACGTCACTGCGTTGCAGAGGTGTCTGCGAAAAGCTTAGCAAGCTATATATATATATATATATATATATATATATATATATATATATATAATCTCATACCTTATTTGCATATAAGCGTTAATTATTTTGTTCTTTTTGCATGAAAAAAAACCGATCTTCCCTTTAGTTATTTTTACCAGTGTATTTGTTACTGAAATAAAAAAATTGTTATTGATGTGAATATGAATTAAATAATTATAAAAGCTTTTATTTCTATTGAATTGATTCATTGATTGATAAGGAATGTTGTGTAGCAGGTCTAATGCAAATTAACCCCTAAACGAGTGCAATGGAGTTGATTCCGATCGCGCTAAACAGGCCAAACTGTGCACACTCGAGATAATTCGCGTGCGGGGTCATATTCATGCTGCTGTAATTTTCACACTCGAATGTAAACGGTGGCCTTCTGCATCGATGAGATAATTGCCATCCGTCGTGTGATTTTGATAATTGGGTAGCTCGGGTAAAAAAAAAAAGAACGGGTTGACCAAAAATTTTCTAAAATGCTACGACTAACGGAATGACATTTTTTTTCCCACCAGTTTCAAAAAAAAAAATACTCCCAAAAGACGCTGTGTTACGTGTAGTGCTAAAAGAGATTGCAAAGGAAAAAGGAGAAGAAAATAGAGTCATTACGTGTGTAATATTTGCAATGTTGAGCATGTGCTGTACTTTGCTTCCAAATACGTCACATAAAAGAAAATTTCGAATATATTTTTTAAAATAAATATTACTATTATTATTATTTCTATTAAAAAATTATAAGTAAACATTTTTGTGGATAAAAATATAGGTTTTTTTTTCTTTTCGAAACAGAGCAATTCGAACAAAAAAATAATAATAATCGTTGAACGAGCAAGATAGAACTATTCGGCTCTTATCTGCAATGCGGGTCAAAATCCGAAATTAAAATAAAAATTTTGATTTATTTTTTATTTTTATTTGTTTATTTTATTTGTTTATTTATTTTTGTTTTGTTAAAACAAGGTTTTAAAATATTTTTTTAAATAAAAAAAAAGTAAGGAGTTTTTTTCCGGTTAGTTTTTCAAAAGTAAGTGTGCGTTTTAAGGGGTTAAATCTGGCGAGGTTCAAAGTCCTTAGGTGAACGAAGTACTTTTGCGTATTCCTTAAATACGTCTTTGGTGTGAGAACCATTGTTTGTCATGGATTTAATCTAAATAATTTCTCAACACAATTTCGTAATGCTATCGCGTTCCCAAGTCGAAATGACGTGGACAATGCAAGAATAATTTGTTCGTCCGTTGCATCGCAGCTCTTTGATAAATGATGAGTGTAACCCTTTTGAAATTCCTGGCGTCGTGTTTTTTCCTTGGCGTCATCCCTGAAGGTCGTGCACGCCAAAGCATGACAGAACTTAGTAAAATGGATTCAGATGTTCCTGATGCGATTCATTTAAATTTATTATCATTATCATCCACAATTAAACAAAATATGGATTGACAGAATGGTATGGAACATTCAGCAAAAAAGACTATCCCCTTTTAGAATACGTTTTTAAACAAAATATTCTCTATTTTGCAGTGTTTCTCAAACTTTCAATGTTTGTGACGCAGTTTTCAATCATAATTTTCGTTGCCCTTCCCCCCCCCCCGTAATAAGAATGCATTGACTGCGCTACAATATACTTTAATTATAAACTGTACAAATTATCGCAATAAATATTAAATTTTATACACAATTTTGTATATTACAAGCCCATGGAAGTCAGTAGCAATTATTCAGTAGCATTTGACCCCGGCCAGGTTCTTATGTACTTTTTATTTCGAAATGCACTCTAAATTATTTTAAATTTAATTTTTAAGTGACTTGGTATTACTTATTAATTGACGGGGTTTTGAATTAGTAAGTTTTTTTCTCCATTTTAAACAATATTTTAAACATTCCGATAGCTAACGCGCGGTAAACAATTTTTTATGTCATTGAAATACACGGGTTAGGTTTTCTGATATATAAATTATTTTTTAACAAAATACTGATTATACGGTTTGCTTGGTATTAGGTTTTCTGATACATAAATTATTTTTTTTAAAAATACTGATTATACGGTTTGCTTGGTATTAGGTTTTCTGATATATAAATTATTTTTTAACAAAATACTGATTATATATACGGTTTGCTTGGTATTACTTATTAATTGACGGGGTTTTAAATTAGTAAGTTTTTTTTCTCTATTTTAAACAATGTTTTAAATTTCATTTGATGTTATTATTGAAATACAGGTTAGGTTTCCTGATATATAATTTCAGTCATCAAAATATTAAACCATACTTTTGTTTTCGATGACTTTTTAAAATTTAAATTTATGTTATAACCTTCTTAGTAACTTCTTTCCATTAGTAATTTGTTAACGGAATACTTGGAAGTTAGTACAGTTTGCTTGGTACTTACTTATTATTGCAACAATCACCAACGTTCAAAATAACTCTCCAAGTTGGCAACCCTGATCTCCTATGTGTTGTATGAGTTGAATTGGCAATCATGTGCTTCATTTCATATAATGTCACCAATAGGTTCCATTTGCTTTTGTCAGGGACATAGCTACCGCTGTATCAGCCATACCAATGATACAAGGCCCCCAAGTTACAGTGGCCTCAATCCGTGTTACTACAGTCTCACTAACACGGTGCTCATATCTGAAAATTGCCTCCCCCCGCAAAGGAATTTTGATACAGGGCTTACTCAGAGCTGTTTTGCAATTTTGTATGTTTTTATTTTAACCTTTTTAAGTGTAGTCAATTGGCTTCAGTACACAAAATTGCCTTGGAGAAAATAGAACTTAGGTCATCATACTAGACACACACAAGCAAAAACAGTGTTGGTAGTAATTACATATCAAAATGGCTCAAATACCTGTTGAGGAAGCAGGGGGTCGTTAGATTGTAATTATTTTTGGTACTTATGTACACCAGAGTTCAAATAACTCGCCAAATTGGCAACCCCAATTTCGCATGGGATGCACACGCTTAATTGGCAATCATGTGCTTCTTTTCATATAATGTCACCAATAGGTTGCGATAATTTGTAAGTACCTTATTTTTTCACAAATTATGCTTTCACATTGATAAAGATAGTTTAGTTATTTTTTATGTCAGTTAACAATAGTGTTGTATTTAATTTTTCAATTTATTTTTATGCTCGGGATATGTATTTTAGATATTTTTTTTATATAAAATACCAAATTTAATTTGGTTTTTACATATTATCGCACAGCGTTCAAGATAACTCGCCACTTTGGGAATCCCAATTTTGTATGCGCTGAATTGGCAATCATGTGCTTCATTTCCTATAATGTCACCAATAGGTTGCGATAATACATAAGTACCTTTAATTAGACTGGCCGCACCACACCAATTTGGCATGATTTCAAAATCATGCCAAAAACAAATAGCGTACCAATATGAAATTAATATTGTGGATATTATTTTAGCCTTTTTTATCTTTCTCTCCAGTAATCCTTAATCAATTCAATATATTTTACAATATATATTTTGTGTTTGTATGAAACTATTTATATTGATTTAATCATAATATTGATTCTTCTTTTATTATTAATATCTTTTTAAGGTTTAATTTTATGTTATAACTAGCTGTATACAGCTACATTTTGCTTTGGCTTAAAATGGCGCCTCGCAGAAAAACGAATTTGGGTCGTCGTACTCACCATACAGAAGGATCGAGAAGACGGCTTTCGAATATGACTGAAGAAGAGAGGGCATCTGTACGAGAGAGAAATAGACTAAGTACCATTCAGATGTGCCACGCTGAACCTGAAGAAAGACGAGCAGCCAGGCTTGAGGATGCACGTTTGCGAACACAGCAGTCGTGTTCTGCAGCAACAGATTTGTTTCGTTATCAACGGAATGAACGCGAAAGGGTGAGGATAGCTGGAACACGTACCCAAAGAACAGCTGATCTGAATCTGCAATACCATCGTCTTGCATTCCGGTACAACCCAGCTATTGATTATAGTTCAAGTCAACATGTTGTCATTGGACAGATGAGTCATGTCTGTACCTACTGTCAGGCTCTAAAGTTCAATAATGAAGCGAAAGGGATGTGTTGCGCTAAATCAAATATTGTTGACGGCGTCACATATGCCACTTTTCGCAGTGCGTGTCAAGCTCTGAATTTATTAGAAAGTGACCAACAATGGGATATATGTATAAATGACGCATGCAACACTGCACATCCAAACCAAAAAAAAAATTCGCGCTTTATTCGCAATTATACTCACCTCTTGCTTCCCTTCATCTCCCGTAGAGTTATGGGAAAGATATCGATCACATATGGCTGAGGATATTTTGCATAGAGTACGGTTAGAAAATGGCAATATGGCAATGGAATTAACAGAAGGCATTTACAACGAAACATTAATAAATATGGAAGATAAGTGCTTAACTATTGCAAATAAAGTTCTTATTCAATTGGGAATGCCAGCACCCACCCGAGCTACGATTGTTTCATTTGATGTGGATTAGCGCCGTGAACAAAGTTACAACATCAGTGATCTCCATATGTATGTCCAATTAAACATTCCCAAATTAACGTGTGAACAGAAGGGCAGTTATGATCGCATAATGCAAATGATAAATGACGGAGTCGGGGGGACCTTCTTCTTGGATGCACCAGGAGGAACTGGGAAAACATTTCTTATCAGATTGATTCTGGCAACAGTTTGATCAAAGAATGGCATAGCATTAGCTCTCGCGTCATCTGGAATAGCAGCAACATTGTTACCAGGTGGAAGGACAGCTCATTCAGCTCTGAAGTTGCCATTGAACATGCAAACCATCGAGACTCCCATGTGCAATATTTCCAAAGCGTCTGGTATGGGAAAAGTATTGCAAAAATGTAAAGTCATTGTTTGGGATGAATGTACAATGATACATAAAAAATCACTTGAAGCTCTGGATCGATCGCTACAAGATTTGCGTGAAAACGTTCAACCATTCGGGAATGCATTGATATTGCTCGCAGGAGATTTTAGACAAACATTGTGCCTGTAATTTCTCTATCAACACCAGCGGACGAAATAAATGCTTGCCTGAAATATTCAACATTGTGGCGACACGTACGTACATTTCAGTTGACTATGAATATGCGTGTCCAACTTCAAAACGATCAATCAGCCGAGGTATTCTCACGACAGTTACTGGACATTGGAAATGGACAGCTGCCAATAGATGAGACAAGATAAATATCATTACCTGATAATTTTTTAATTTAGTGACATCGAAAGAACTTATCGAAAAAGTATTTCATAATATTCAAATTAATTATAGGAATCACGACTGGCTCAGTGAACGAGCTATCCTTGCGGCGAAGAATAAAGATGTCTATCAACTTAATAATTTGATACAATCCAGCATTCAAGGTGAGGAAATTATATATAAGTCGATAGACACCGTTGTGGAGGCAGATGAAGTAATTAATTACCCATCAGAGTTTTTGAACTCTCTTGATCTGCCCGGAATGCCACCACACTTATTAAAATTGAAAATAGGTGTGCCAGTTATCATGTTGCGTAATGTCAATCAGCCAAAACTCTGTAATGGCACGCGACTCGCTGTTAAGAAATTGATGAACAACGTAGTGGAAGCAACAATATTAACTGGGCTTTTTAAAGGAGAAGATGTCCTGATTCCTCGAATTCCCATGATCCCAACCGATACACCATTTAAATTTAAAAGATTGCAATACCCAATTCGATTGGCATTTGCAATCACAATCAATAAAGCCCAAGGTCAATCGTTAGAATTGTATGGGTTAGATTTAAGTGTGAATTGCTTCTCACATGGACAATTGTATGTTGCGTACTCCCGTGTCGGCAAACCTGATAGCCTTTATATTTACGCAAACAGTGGCAAAACAAAAAATATTGTATACCCACAAGTATTGCAAAATTAGCCCTTTTCCCTCAAGGATTACAAAAGGTAGAGCCATTTCTAATCTGTGTATATTTTTAACTGTTTGACTGGTTTTTTTTATTTAAATTAATGTAATTTTTTTTATCAGTTTTGGGATATTTTTAATTTTTCTGTTTATTACTATTTTATAAACTGTATGAACTTTTATGTATTTTGCATTTAATTTATTGTTTAGATTATTTCTTATTTATTTTTGTGATTTGCATTTAATTAATTTTTGCTTATGATTGTTTCTTACATATTTTTGGGATTTTTATCTGATTTTTGTTTATGATTATTTCTTATATATATTTGGGATTTCATCTGATATTTGTTAATGATTATTTCTTATATATTTTGTGATTTGCAATGTGTTTTATTGTCTGATTGAATCTTTAAATAATTTGAAATCACCCAGTTTTATCTCATGTTTTGAAACAAATTAATTTTAAGAGTTCTCAGACCTCCATTTCTGTAATTAAACCAGACTATCCATTGAGAAAATTATGCCCAATATAAGATTCACAATTGGCTGGATGGACCAGCTCTCTTTTTTCCATTTAACCAGACTGAGCCACAGCAACGCGTGGCAGGGGGTACAGCTATTATATATATAAATATAAAATGTAATGATACGTAATCAAACGCAGTATATATTCATAAAAAAATTTCTTGCTCGCAATATTAACAAAATGAGTTACCGAGAATTACTCGACAAACTGGAGGGAGGGCTTACATTTTTAATTGTCTGGAAAATTATATTTATGTCGTACTTTAGAGATAATTTCTCGCGTTTTTAATTGAGTATAAAGAAAAATTGCGATATTTTCATACTTTTAAGCGCGTGTGGTCTCTTAAATCTGAACGTTTAAGGGCAAGTATAGCGTTGCTCACCCTTTAACATGCGCGAACGAGTCAATTAGAGAGCGCATTACTGGCCAAACTGTGCACACTCGAGATAATTCGAGCGGTGTCGTATTTTATGCTGCTGTTATTTTTACTCGAATATGAACGATCGCCGTCTGCACTCGTGAAACTGACTGCGATACCTCGTCGTGATTTCATAAATTTAGATAAAGGTTATTGTTTCTTATATTTTACAATTTTTTATTAGACATCAGCATTTGGAAAGTATATGTTTTGGGTAAGAAAAGGAGGTAAGGAAAAATTTAGATTTCAGAAGCAAAAATGAGCAGAAAGACTTTTTCAAAATCATTATAGCAGTTGAAATATTAATTAAAAAAAATCGAGTAGACCAAAATCTTCTGGAATTCTACTACTGACGGAACGCCCTATTTTCCCAGTTTTGATCAGCCAACATCAAGAATACATAGAAGTTCCCGCGCAATATATTGCTGTGCTGTGA